>LR563092.1:0-17617 GCA_900536345.3 Caenorhabditis sp. 39 LS-2015 | reverse complement strand
AGGTAACCTCCACCCCTCTGGTTTACCTTCTGCCTTCTGCTTAAAATCGGGATTCTGATGACCTTTCGCTGCGAGACCTATCTGCTGTAATACCTGTCTTGGATATATTGCTTCAGCGAACGGCGGAAGTCTTCCTGCTGGTCCTGACTCGTCGAGACCCACTGATACTCCAGTGCCAACTGAGACCGGATCGTTGCCGGGGACACCGACGCCGACGCCAAAGCCAACACCTGGAAAATGGGTCGGATATGGGTACGATATGGGCTCAATATGGCCAATGACTTTTTTATCCAGAAGTTAGGATAACCGTCTTTTCTCTTCCCCCGAAATGCCACGTCCTCCCATCAAAAACGGCAAATCAAATCGAACGGCGAAATCGACCGCTGCGCCCTCTCTATTTGCACACACACACCATATTATGTGGGAAAATGGCAATGAAAACGGGACAGTTCTGTTCAATGTATTTACGAACGGTTTTTTGTTGTTGTTGGAATATACTATACAGAGCGCAGTTGAAACTCACCGATAGTTCCCACATCCTTCAGCAATCCATTATGTCTCGGATCCGGTGGCAAGTCCGTCGTCGTGATTCCCAATTGAGCATCTCTAACAGCCGATCGCAAATCCTCTGCTGGATCTACAGTGGTAGTGGGGATCCGGGAGGAGGGAGCCGTGCGGGGTCTCGAAGCGATTTTGGATAACTGGGAGGGCTTGGAAGCCGTCGGGGCATGGTCTGCTTGATCGACGTCTTCTTCATCGAACCCCCAGGTGTTGTGTTGGGAATAGAATTCGGGACGGGGATGGTTCTGGGAAGAACGTTGGCGGGTACGGTGAGTCGTTGACTGGCGGTTGGTTTCTCTTTGATTTCTAAAGGAAGTGGATGCAATATTGTGGAAAGGAGTAACAGTATTTATTGGGTTGAACAGTACTTTCAGGGTCTCGCCACGCTGAACCAATAAGTACCTGATCGTGGCCCGTGGTGAGACCCATTGTAGCTTATACTCAAATTTTACAAGAAAGAAGAAACTTACAAGCCAGCATTACTCGAAAACGGATCGGGTCTATCGTCCAATCCGAATGGGAACGGATCAATCGGAGCGGATTCTGAAATTTTACTTAAAATTTTTAGCCTAAAATCTAGAAATTTTACCTGTAATGATAACAAAAACAACTGACAAATAGATGGGTACAATCAACATGATAATTTAAAGAAGGAGGAAGATAATATGAAGATGAAAATGAAAAAAAATCAGATGGACAAATAGCGATCGACGGAGGGGGGGGGGAGAAGTGTGTAACGAGGGATGATGAGGTGCGCAGAGTGTAACAAAATGAATGATGAACCGAAGATAAACATGATATGAATGTGTACATGAGGATGGTGATCAAACAGGGAAAAGGGAAAAGGCCAAAGGAAAATGGGTTCTTAGCACTGACCATAACATTTAACCGTGGAAGGTTGCTTATTTCGAGCGGTATCTTAAAAACGGTAAGAGATATCGAAAAGTTGTTAACTTAAAAGTTGTAGCCAAGGATATGCCACGTATTTTTGCAGTTGATCATTTTTTGGTATCTTTGACGGTTACGGAAGTACAAACTGTTTTAGGTAGTATAGGGGCGGGGGGGGGGGGGGTCACCGGCGATTTTACGAAGCAGTGTGTGCGTTTCGAGAGAATTTCCATTTTTCAGTAGAATTTTGAACTTTTGAACTAATTTTTTTGATTCAGGTCCCAAAACAAACACCGGAGACAGTTATTTCTCCGTAAATCGACACTGGTTGAACTCCTGGACAAATTGAAGGAAAATTGCTATAATTTCAACTTTTTTCGCTTGTTCACCGCCAAAGGACACAACGAGACACCGCCTGATAGGAAAACACTGAGCCAACACTTCAAAATATTGGTTGTTATCATACTCTCTATCATCATAGTATCAGTGCTCCACTTCTTCTTCTTCTCCTTCTTTGTCAACCGCCCACCCATCCCATCAACCCATCCAATTTCAGTTCCATTATACATCATCATCCTATAAAGTGACCATGTCCTTTTCCAACCGTCATTCTTCAAAAATGCGCCCGTCTCTCCTTCTCCCTCTGCTCGCCTCATCAGGACGCACTACTGATAAGATGATAAGAGCAGTGAAAAACTGAAAACGGGTGGTTTTCGGTTTTCAGTCTCTAGTCACACAGAGCAACCACTTTTTGCCCTTCTTCGGGCTCTTTTCCTTTCGATTTCAGCTGTTTTTCTCCGGATTTTTGTCCATTTTTTTTCGACGGATTTTTCACCAATCTTGGGGTTTTTAGGGGCAACGAAAACCTACCCACCGTGTCTCAACAATGGGCTCGATCTATCGATCGGAGCACATGAAATTGTGCCAGATCTTCTTCCAATCCGAGTCCGCTTATCAATGTGTCGCCGAGCTCGGAGAGCTGGGACTCGCTCAGTTTATTGATCTGAATGAGGATCAGAACTCGTATCAGAGGAAGTTTGTGAATGAAGTGAGAAGATGCGATGAGATGGAGAGGAAGATCAGTGAGTTGCTTCCCTTTGTTTTCTGGCAAAATAAATTAGAAACCTTCAGCGTTCATCGAAGACGAGATCAACAAGGACGCCGTCTTCATCCCGGACTACGATGATCATATCCCAGCCCCTCAACCCAAACACATGGGTGAAATGGAAGCGAACTTGGAGAAACTCGAAGAGGAACTTATCCAGATCAACAAGAACACCAAGGTGCTGAAGACGAACCATATTCAGCTTCTGGAGATGAAAGCGGTTCTGGAGCATGTGACTCAGATGATGGATCATCAGAGCAAACGAGAGGCGGCCATGTCGATTTCGGAGGCTGCTCGCGGAGAAGCCGGACCGTTCAGTTTGGGATTGAAGGCAGAGTACGAGAAGCCGGTGGCCAATGAGAACGAATTGAAATTCGTGACAGGAGTCATCAAACGCGCCAAGAGCATTGCTTTCGAGCGCTTCCTCTGGCGCTTTTCTCGTGCCAAGGTCTTCGCCAAGTTCCTTCCGATCAACGAGAAGACCGACATGTTCTCGCACGATTTCGAGGACAAATCCGTCTTCATTCTCTTCTTCTCGGGAGAGCAACTTCGCGCCAAGGTCAAGAAGATTTGCGATGGATTCCAAGCCAAGTGCTACACGGTTCCAGAGAATCCGGCGGAGAGAACCAAGTTGTTGGCCAGCATCAAGATCCAGGCTCACGATATGCAAGCCGTCATCGAGAAGACCCTCGACTACCGTTCCAAGTGCATTGCGACGGCCGCCGGGAGCCTGAGAAAGTGGGCAATCATGCTGTTGAAACTGAAGAGCATCTTCCACACCCTCAACATGTTCTCCGTGGATGTCACCCAGAAATGTCTGATCGCCGAGTGCTGGGTCCCTGAAGCGGACATCGGGCAGATCAAGAACTCGCTTCATATGGGAACTGTCCATTCGGGATCCACGGTTCCAGCGATTCTGAATGAGATGGAGACTCACAAGTATCCACCGACGTACTTCAAGCTGAACAAGTTCACTCAGGGATTCCAGAACATTGTCGACGCGTACGGTATTGCCAACTACCGGGAAGTCAACCCCGCTCCATGGACCATCATCTCGTTCCCATTCCTCTTCGCTGTCATGTTCGGAGACGCCGGTCACGGAATCATCATGCTTCTAGCTGCCAGTGCATTTGTCTTCTTCGAGAAGAAACTGATCTCGATGAAAATCAAGGACGAGATCTTCAACACCTTCTTCGGCGGTCGCTACGTCGTTTTGCTCATGGGAATGTTCGCCATTTACACCGGTTTCATCTACAACGACTTCTACTCCAAATCCATCAACATCTTCGGTTCCAGTTGGGTCAATCCCTACAAACTTTCTCTTCTGGAGCAGATGGATAAGCAAGGATCTGAGGCCAAGAACGAACTGGATCTCACCTTCCCTCCAGAAGTCGCCTTCCTTCACGACTACGGACCGTATCCATTCGGAGTCGATCCAGTGTGGAATGTGGCTAAGAACAGACTCAACTTCTTGAATCCCATGAAAATGAAGACCTCAATTCTGCTCGGTATCTCTCAAATGGCTTTCGGTATCCTTCTTTCCCTCATGAATCATCTGTAAGTCCAAGCTCTTCTAATTTTCAAACGATCCGCAACTTCCAGTGGAAACCGTTCTGTGGTCGACATTGTGTTCGTCTTCATCCCCCAATGTCTCTTCCTCGGCTGCATCTTTGTCTACCTCTGCATTCAAGTCGTCATCAAATGGATCTTCTTCTGGGTTAAGCCTGCATGGATCTTCGGAAGATTGTACCCAGGATCCAACTGCGCTCCGTCTCTTCTCATCGGTCTCATCAACATGTTCATGGTTAAGAGCAGAGATGTAAGTTTTCAAAATGCAGAACTCCCTTCCATTTGAAATTCATTTTCAGCCCGGATTCGCCCAGAATGTGAACAACGGTGGTAAGGAATGGGTGATGGTCAATGGCCAGAATGTCACCTACACCATCTACGACCAGTGCTACCTCCAACAATGGTACCCGAACCAGGGAATGATCGAGATCATTCTCCTCCTCATCGCAGTCGTCTCCGTGCCAGTTATGCTGCTCGTTAAGCCGTTCTACATCCGCTGGAGGCACTCCAGAGGACTCCCGATTGATTTGGGACATGGTCCAGATGATGATCATGGCGAGTTCAACTTTGGAGACGTCATGGTTCACCAGGCGATTCACACCATCGAATTCGTGCTCGGATGCGTTTCTCACACTGCTTCGTACCTCCGTCTTTGGGCTCTTTCCCTGGCTCACGCTCGTAAGTCCCCTTCTAGATCTACCCAAATAACCTAATTCTCTCAGAGCTCTCCGACGTTCTCTGGACCATGGTGCTCAACATCGCGCTTAGCATGGGTGGCTGGGGAGGATCCGCCGCCATCTCCATCATCTTCTACTTCTTCTTCTCGATCCTGTCCATCTGCATCCTCATCCTCATGGAGGGTCTCTCCGCTTTCCTCCACGCCATTCGTCTCCATTGGGTCGAGTTCCAGTCCAAGTTCTACGGTGGTACCGGAATCCAATTCGAGCCGTTCAGTTTCACGAAGATCATTCGTGTCTACGAGGGATTGGATCAATAAAAAAACAGAGTGTGATTTGTGAAATTTTTGAATTGTATCCATTTATTTTCTTTGAAAAGTCTCCACGATTAGGTGGTAATAAAGAGATGATGCTTCTAACTTCATATTTCCAATTATTCAGTCAATCCTTCCGAATCCATGGACGTCGGCATTCTGAATACAGAGAGGGCAGTTATCGGAGCAGGTGGAATGTGTTGGTATATGGTGTCTCCACGTGTCTCGGCAATTAGGAGATTCAGAAGACGTTCTCTCCCCCTCCGATATCCTCTCGTACCATTCTACTCTTCCTTTCCTGTACCCCTTCCCATTTTCTCCCAACTAAACTATGAATCGCTGGATCCTCCGCAAAGAAATGACCGCGAAACTTGTCTGTTAGCACAGACAAATCGGCAAAATGCGGGACTATACTCAGGAATTGGTAAGGATCCGAAATAAGGAGATCGAAACGGAACGAAAACTTCGAATGAAAGCGGAGAAGACGTTGAGCAGATTGGAGACGGATTCGGGAGCGGATCAGCACCTTAAGGTGTCAAAGTTTTCGGCAGCAATTTGTGGGATTTGCGAGATGGAATACGCAGAAGCGAAGGGAAGAGTTCCCAGGATCATTGGTTAATTACATCCATATATTAAACCAGCCTGATCCTGCGGCATCGCCGCATGCAGGCCTGGAAGAACAGTAGAAAATGAACCGCAACCTAGGGCTTTTTCGAATGAAAGGTCCCACTGCTGTTCTCTCCGGCCTGAGTGCTTCGAAGCCGCAGGATCAGGCTGGTTTATTATGAGAATGATTCAATTCTCTTTCCGATTCCTTCCAGAATGCGGTCACACAATGTGCGAAGAGTGTATCGAGTACCTCAACGATTCGACAACCATCACATGTCCGCTAGATTTCAAGACGATGACAGTGGTGGAAACCAGTCAACTGCCCAAAAACTTTGCACTTTTGGAGTTGATAAGGGAGAATTTGGAGTGGGTGGTAGAGGTTGGAGATGGGGAAGATCTCGAGGAGCTGGAGACCGTCGAGGACGAGAGTTCACAGAGAGAAGAAGAGAGAGAGGATGATGGCGACTATTTGGATCATGAGAACTACAGAAACTTCAATGATACCAACTGATTAATTTTTATAATTTCTGCAATAAATATGTATTTTTTTGAAAATGAACTTGTAGCCTTGATTTTTCTGTTATTATCTGTCCAAGATGACCTTGCTACCAAGTAAGCAGCACAATTTGGGTGCGTATCTCTCTAACCATGAGAGGTTTCAAAAAACTCTCAACTAACAACTTATAGTCCTTAACATTCTGCATGTTTTTGTAGTTGAAAACTGTTTGACACCTGTAACGGCTCTTAAGTTAAACGTTAAAATCGACAGGACAAATCTCGGATTCGTGATACCGAGACACTTGCCGAAGAACATTGCACTGCTGGATGCGATCGAGGAGAATGCAGTGAGGATGGAGGAAGAGACGGAGAAGAAGATGGAAACTGAGAAGGCGACGAAAGGAGAGAAGACTTTTTCAGTGGAAGAAGAAACAGTGAATCTCATGCATGAGAATTATTCCAAAATCTTGAACATCTTCTGATCAAGTGGTTGTGGATGCTGGGAATTATTTTTTAGATAATAAACTATAAAAATCAACATTGGATTGAATTGCTTTGAAAACTTGAGTTCCATATTGATTCAGATGTACATTACAAGCTCTTGAGCGCTTCTGGAACCTTCTGAAAGCGTCAACAGTGCTTCTAAAGCATTTCGAAGCTCTCCATAAATTTTGAAGGCATCTGACGGCCTCATATCAAACTCCACAGGCTGCTGAAAGCTTCCCACTTCAAACTGAAACTCCCCAACAGCTTCCGAGCTTCCATCCCCTCCCTTCAGAACCATCCTGATGACGTGAGTCTAAGCATATCACTCGGCTCAATTTGTCACCCACACTCTATGAAAGTATACCTTCTCGAATTTCCCAGCCATCCAATATTCTGAATTATTCATCATCCCACCCTCACACCTTCTTCTTCTTCAACCGATCATAACTCTACATGGCATGCCATTACATCTCATCGACGATTCGATTCATTCAGAATGCAGAATTTGGAATTCGGATCTCCGGCCGACCCCACAACTCACTCGAAATTTTTTTTGATTCATTGCTACTTACTCCTCTTTTTCCCGCCGTCCAGATGCAAATGCCAATGCCTACTTGAAACCAAATGAGTCGCCCGAACCTGCAGAAGAATGTGAATGTCCAGAAGTAGCCAGAGTCCATCCACTCGAGAATCTTCACACGCACTTTTTGTGTTTTCGATCTCGAAATCTCGAATAAGAAGCGGCGAAGAGCAAAGAACGAGACAGTTTCCGGTCTGTGAGAGCGTGTCAGGATGTGTTTTGGTGGTGGGGGCAGAGCTACTTGGTGACCCGGCACATGTCCTTAACATGTCTTACGTTATACTCGGCATATCGTTGAGTGATATCTAGAGCAATCCTTGAGAAAACCTGGTTCAGAGAGTAGGCAGACCTGACCTACTCCTTGTCTATGCCTAACTTTGCAAAACTCTTCCAAGTCATGCATACTATTAGCTTTACCTTAGAATCGCCTTTGTTAAGAAGCCGCTGGTGGAATATGCCTTGGATATGCCTTGATATTATGCCTTGTCTAGGTCTAAATAGTCCTACTAAATAGTCCTGATGTAATCCTTGTCTAAGCCTCAGGCTGTTGACAATAAGGTTCTCTCAGGCATAATTCAACACCATTTTGCCGAGTAACAGATAGTTTTTTTTCCGATTTCACAAGTTAATCTTCATCTTGATATCCTGACTTTGACAAAGTTCTTTACTATTTATGTATGTAGTCTGTAGTTGTTTGAACTCAAACCTCATAGTTCTGGCAAACCTTGCTCCTTACATTAGACCCTTTTATAAATATCACTATCACTTTGTATTCACTTGTATAGTTCTGATGTATGTAGTTTTTGTAGTATCTAGGACTTTTAGTCTTTCCAGTCATCCCTCCGAAAGTCCCCATCAATTAGAGACTATTCATGTCGATCATGATGCTCTGGAAGATGACAATTCCGAATATAAATAGGTGTGCCATGCCATATTTTAGTTCACTGTCTCTTCGTTCCCACCTCACTTTCCTCCAAAATCCATCCACCCAGACAGCTCCATTTCCATTCCATTTCTCAGTAGAGCACACACTTCCACACAGTGCTACAGACAGGTGAAGCGAGCCAATCAGACATAGACAATGTTCTCGGAAGAGGAACTTTTGAAAGAACAAAGGAACCGGAAATGGATGGATGAGTGGATTGATGACTTCCTTTTCTTTTCAATGAGTGGATGACAATAACCAGAGACGGGGTTGTTTGGCTTCAACTAAGTCTACAGTCTCTGGATTAGATTGCCGATTTCGAAAGTAGACATAGCAATTGATAGTTAAGTCCAATTCCAGTCGGTCTGTTCCCGTCCCGGTATCCTTGCACTCATCCTCCCTCTATTGACACCTTCTTCTTCCGGCTCGGCTCTGCTCGATTCTCCATTTGGGGACATACAAACTCAAGATGATGATGATGATTAGAACACAGACAAAACGAGACGTCTGCCAATCAAAACAATAGTTCATCTCGTTTGTCTGATCATGATCCGAGAACCTCTCGATGAGTTCTTTGATGTTTGATAAGGATATCTTCAGAAAGATGAAGGAAGTTTGAAGTTTGAAAGCAAAATGTGTGTATTGATGACTGATTTCACATCAAGCGAGGAATAACACGTTTCTCTTGACTTTTGTTCACTTTCAGCTGTCAGTTCATTGCGTCGTTTTGACTTTGATTATGGCAGATTTAGTAGATCATTTCAGAGATTAAAAGAGCTGATGTTCAGGAAGATTGAGAGAGTAAGAGAGTGAGCTGATAGTTTAGCTTAACATAGGACAGTCGGAAATCTAGCCGAGTCGTTTCAAATTCTGTATCACTTTCGGAAGTAAATTCTTTCTAGAAATAGTCACAACTTCCCCGTTCTCAGTCTAGCCATATCCTAGCCACATTTGGGTACATTTCCAGTCCACAATGCCCTCGGATAAGTAGCTCTCCTCACGTCAAATCGTCCCACTCCGCTTCAACCACCCACCCCTTCTTCTTGGCCGCAATTCCCGATAATCTCCTTCTCAAATTCCAGACACTTTCCGTGTTTTCAACTCCACCACAATCCATTTCCTCGAACTATCCGGTCAGAAGACGATTCGTCGGCCGGTGCAATAAATAGCTTATTTTTTGTCTCAATTCGTCAGATTTTTCATTCAATTTCGTTCGCGTTATTTGTCTGTTCACTCGACAATTTTCTTCTTTTTGAACTCAACATGGTACCCCGAAGCATTATGCGGACCGTGAGAAAACGCGCGCAAAAGAACATCTTCCCCCGAACTATTTTGGTATGCGGCAAGTGTGCTCTACCAGGAATCCGAATCGGAGCTGACAGAGATCCGATTGGAGTGACTACTGTATTTAGATGTTCTCTAGGATATTGGCAATCAAGAGCTCATTGACTTTTTGTATTCCAAATAGAATAGAATTCGGATTCAGAGTGGGAATTCAGAATACATACAATACGCCTGACGTCTTCGGGAATCTTGGAATTGGTGGGTGGTAAGCACTAGTGCGGTCCTTACCACAGATTCAGAGATTCCTAGGAAGAGACTTTTCTAGTTCTGGAATCGTCATCGCAGTCTCCTCCCTATCCATGTCATGTTCCTTGTCTCCTAAATTGGGCTAATTGGACCTTCTTCCGTGTTCCTCCCTTCTTTCCCCTCGTTCACAACCTTCCCCCTTCCTCCCTCTTTCCTCCAAAATTCTCCCGAATCCTAATAATAATCATCATCATCGGATCATATTTTCCCTGCAAAGGTTCAATTTCTCACACCCCCTCCCCTCCGCTCCGCTCACCTACCCCCTCCTCTTTTCTTTTTTCCTTTTATTCATCGGTTCAGCCAGCTTATAGCTATTTTTAATCAACCGCTTCACAAGTGTCATGAGGAGAACATGCGAGTGTTCGGTTTTGGAGGATAGGAGGGCTGCGAAAAACAACATGAAAACAGCGGCTATTCATATTTATTAATAGAAGTGGTTCAGACCAAACGAGGTTTGGATGGATTGAACGAAATGTCACTGGAAGTTGGGTGTTTTCAATGGGGGAAAGGTCGGATCTTCAATGATCGAGAGCACCGTCTAGCTGAATTGAGAATTTAGTCAAGTTAGAAGTTTCAGATTCCTCTTGGAGGGATGTAAGAAGGGACCGTCTTAGGATAATACTTAGAGAAGTTAAGATTTTTTTTAGGAAGAAATTGAGAATGCAGTCAACATTTTGCTGCTGTGAAGAAGCTAGGATTTAGTGAAGTGAGTTGTAGGAAGGAGTCAAGTCTTAATAGTATGTTCAACTTTACGGATAAATTTCTTATAATAGCGGTCAATTTCGTTTGAATATACTCTCGTCTCCAAGGTGCTCATAAAGGTGATATACCATCTTGCTTCAACTGACAAGAATCGCTGTCCTTTCAGACATCAGAAGTCCCACCTAACAGTTAAACACATGAAAATCACCCTGCCCTATGGCAGCATGAATACTAGAGCCAATTTCATTCCTAGGAAGCTGTTCCGATGATCCCACCCCACCTAATGCGGAAATGCAAATGTAAATAGCCAATTTTCAAAGTGCAAGCAAACGCTACTCGCCCCTAATGCGGTTAATAAGGCAAGCAGTTCTGGAAATAGGGATATAAGGGGAAAAGTCACTTCCAAAGAGAGTAGGAAAACAACAACAACACCGTCTCTCTCTCTTGCTTCCAAGTCGTTCGCCCTTTAGGACACCACCAGACCATTCCCATAAATGTCTGAATTCCAGTTCCTGTTCCATTCCGCTGCCTTCCAGCTTCTTCCCAATAGACTCCCTCCCCCCGCACCAAAAAAAGAAGAAAGGCCCCCGCGAAATGTTATTATTTTTTCTCTGGTTTTTCTTTTCTTTTTTCTTTTCTTCGACGACGACGAGCTATTAGGTTTCGTGTGCCCGGGGTTTTCTTTTCTGTGTCTCGAAAAGGAGGAGTTGTTTTGTGGTCTCGTCTCCTCGGAACCGCCCATCTCCGTTCATCTCCGTTCGTTCTGACTTTGCTCGAGATCGGGTGCGGAGATTGGGGAAAAGAGGGGCAAAGAAGGCGGGTGTCTTTCAGATCTGTTTTCTGGGAGGAGTGACTGCGCATTTTGGGTTTTGCATGATGTTTCAAACTTGGTGACGAATGTGAGAACCTGTGTTTCTGCGGGTTTCTTTGAAAATCTTGAAAGATTCCCTGCACGTCTGATTTTCAGACTGGAAATCGCTCTTTGTGTTGCAACCGATTCCAAGTTCCTATTCTACGCACTAATTGTAAGCTGATTTAGCTAGATCCTTAACGTTGAGACCTGTGGGAGTTCCAAAAAACCTCCTAAATCTATTGTTTTCTAGTGCCTTCATTCTCCTGGTCATCTAAGTCACTGTATAGTTCCCCGGGTCTTGCAGCGATCCGCTAGCCTTCCGCTAGCCCTCCTCAAAACTGCTCAGAGACTTTTGAAGTCCCTGAAACCTCCCCAGTCTCATGTTCCCTACTGTCTTCAATAGATGGGGGTCCCCTGACCATCCATGTCAGTCCATAGCGTTCCGGGTCTTGAAGCGATCAATAAGGTCTTCGAACTGAAACCTTCTATGAAACCAAGAGTTCTGTGAGTGTCTGGAACAGCGGATGTACTGGAGTTCGTAGGATTTCAGTGTCACTTTCCTTTTATAATTGCTCTGTTCCAATCACTAGCTTCCTCCCCATTGGGGTCTCCAACATCAAACTGATCTCTTGCTTTTTTTTTACTTTGCATGTGTATTGCCCTAACCCATTACACAAAAACGAGTCCATTCTTGTCTTTCCCGCTCCGCTCTACTAGTCATAATTCACTCTCATATTTGCAACTCGGCGCCCTCACCCTCACACTCACCTTTTCCGACCGACGGAAGTTTAGCGGTGGCCTATTGGGTGATCCTTGATCATAACCGCAGCTATTTCAAGCTGTACTAGGTCTGGCTTCAAAATTCAATCATCTGACTGATTAGGAACAGATTCTTGGAGCCAATGGACGTGGATAAATACCAGGAATCCATGACCGGGGTTGACTATATTTTTCAGAAGGTTCTAAACATCTGACCATCAACGCCTCCGTTCCAAATCTTTCCAAATCCCCCGAAGACGTTCTCTTCCCCTTTCCATTTCCCGAGAACGTCTTCTTCCTTGTTTCAAGGACCTCCTGCCACTTTCCCGTCCTTTTCCTGGCATTCGTCTCTCATGAAATATTCAATACCTTGGCGCCGTTTATGTCCTTTTCCATATTCCATATTCTGAATACATCGCATCCCGTTTCCGAAAAAGTGTGTGAGTGTTAAGTTTGGTAAGGAGTGGAGTTTTATGACAAATTTCCTCCGAAATAGAATGGTTTTGGTTTGAATCAAAGGTTACTGGTCGCCTAGGGGAGTTTCGAAACGTGTCTATGCCCAGATTTCTCCTGGAATATGCCAAAGCGATCCCTCCTCCTTTCTCATGTCATTTTTTTCCCTCAATTCCTCTCCCATCCGCTCATTTTTCAATTTCTGGTCATTCCGTTGTTGCCAAGTGATGATGATGCTCTTGTTCTCCCCCTCTTCCCTTCCATCCCCCGCTTTCCATTTAATTTCAAATTTCCGGTGGATAAAGATAAAGCAAAGTCATCGCAGTTTCTATTTCGGAAATTTGAATTTGTATCACGCTGATGTTTTCACATGACGTGACACGTGTCATTGCGTTTAGAACCAAAAAACTGAGAATTGAAAAATTGTAGACAAGGAAGCTGGAATTTGACATGAATTTTTAGAGACAGGTACCTGATACGGACTTATTTATTTGAAATGACAGCTTTACGAATTCAAAGTGGATACGGTAGCTAGCTGGCACGTTAAGAGTTCAGAACACGTTGACACAGGTTACTGTAGATTTGGAAGTCCGCAATGACGCTGTAGCATCATTGCGTACCTCATCTACCTACAGTAACCGTAACTGGCTCCTCTAAGCAGTGTATACTGCAGTTCGGTAGTATTAATTTTTTCAAATGGTGACAGTTGAGCTACGCCACGTGGAATGGGTCCCGTCACGCAGCTGGGAGAGAGTGAGAGCGGTATTGGAGACGCAGGCATAGAGAGACGCGAATCGCCGCGAGGTCACTGCAAACTCAACTGTCAGAGTTTGAAAAACAGATAATAGGTGGTCACTTCTTGATATGTCCTCCGTTAGTTGCAGGACCTTTGCATACATCCTGACGCAATTCTGCGTACCCATTTGCCTACCGTAACTTACCAAAGTAACTGCTGGTCTAGGATTGCAACTTGCCGAGCCTTGGCCTAGAACCTTGTCTACAACATTTCAAGGGTGGCTCTTGTCCCTTGCTACTCCTTTACCTCGTACAATAGCCCACTTGTTCCCTCCCGACGAACACTGATCCTCTCCTCGAATTCGCAATGCTTCCTCTTGCCTTCTGACCAAAGATAATCCCCCCCCTTCTTCCCGCTAAACATTCCAATTAACAGCCTCCCTCCTCCTTCCAAACGCTCCAAACGTCATTCTCATTCTTGATTCCATCCATTGCCTGCAAATCCCTCTCTCTCTCCGAAAAGAAAAACCAACGATCAATTGGTTTGCACCCAACCAACGAATTCCCTCCATTCCACATGTGCCAGAATCCACGATGAAACCAATTCCGTCAAGAGACTCGTCAATCGTCGCGAAACTTGACCTCTTCCCGTTTTCCGGCTCGTTTTGTGTCATTCCAATCAAATTAGACGGGCGGGAAGAAGAAGGAGAAGACGTCGGTTCTTCTAAGCCATCTCCTCGGAAGGATTCTGATTCTGTTCTCCGGTTGTTTCCCAACTCGTCTTCTTGTTTTTCCCGGACAATCATCTGTGGTCCGTTCTATTCTCGAGACGATCAGTCTGAATCTGAGCTAGAGCATCAGCATCAGAAGCCTTCCGAACCAGCTAACTTTATCTTAAAGAAGTTGGTTTTCCGGGTTTGCCGAGTCGCTCCAATTGTTCTTTTTTGTCCATTGAACTTCTGAAGAATGGGGTCTTTGATCACCATAACAGAATACCAAAGTGAGCCCTTCCTCCCTCTCCTCGGGCTTCTTAGAAGTTGCAAAAGCACGTTCTCTCATTCTGACCGAATTTGGAATTAGTTCATTCAGAAAGCGCGGAAGAAGGTCAGAGGGATCAGAAATTTTTACAAGTTTTTTAGCTTAAAAACTTCAGAACAATGCAATGACCATTAGGCGATGCACCATGTGGTAATCTTGACTACGTACCTCCACAACGGTTGGAGATATAAAAAAGTTGTCAAAAAACTGCATCTTTCTCTTGTCCATTTTCAAACTGATCTATGTTCCACATCTTGAACAATTCTGGAGTTCTATTCCAGTTTTCTCCCAGATATATTTTCACACCCTCGTGACGTCTTCTGATGATTCGCATGACCTAGGGCCAGCAGGAACTAAAAGTGTACGACTGATATAAATTGATAAACTGATAATCCGAATCATCGTATATAAACATGAGCTCCTCCCTCTTCCAATTGACACGTCTCCTTATCAATGATATTAATCTCTTGAAAAGTTCCTGGTCTTCTTATCAGTGTCCTCCTCTGAATGATACTGATAACTCGTCTTCTGAACTCTTGTCTCCTAGATTCAAATCGACTTGTTATTGTCAGAACCGGACGGACGGATGATTCAAAGTTGATCTGATCTGAAGTGATAAGTGATAAGAAGAGGAGGAAGGGCATCGTGCAGCTCTATTTCCAAGTTGTAGAGCTTCCCCGGATTATGTCTCGTATCCCATCATCCAGCAAGTCATTCGTGACTTCATTCATTATCAAATGCGTTCAAAAGTTTGAAATTTGACGGGATTTTCAATTTCCACTTTTCACTTTCCACTTCTATTCAGGTAGAACTCGAGCAAGCTTTCGAGGGTACTGTAACCTGGGGATAGTGAAATTGCGCGTAAGGTTCGGTGTATTGCATCTTCTGGTTACAGTAACCCATTAGGCTGGCGACTAGCGCCAGTATAGGTGTAGCTAGACATATATGCCTTGGTAAATTGACTTTGAGACAAGTTAGACAAGGCATATATACCCAGAAGCATAAGCCAAGGCCATCAGACAGTATTTCGACCCATAAGCGACTAGCGCCACTAGCTAGACATGTATGCCTTGGTAAATTGACTTTGAGACAAGTTAGGCAAGGCATATATGCCTAGAAACCTACGTCTAAGCCATCAGAACGTAGACCGCCCATCTCAAAAATGAAAGTCCTCAAAAATCTGTCCCCTATGACACACATGTATTCCAAAGATCTCCTGCATAAATAAATATCTCAATCTTCCCCGTTTTCTCCGTGTCGTCCTCAGCTAAAAAATAGCATGAAAACGGCAGGAATGCCCACCTCCGGGGCAGGAAGGTGGCTTTTGATGCCTCCTTCCTGCCTCGGAGGTGGGCATTCCAGCCTTCAGGATGCCTGATGATGGGCATTCAGGAATTTAGCATGCCTTCTGCGCGTCTGGCGACTGCCCTCTGCGCGCCTTATGGCGCTTTCAGGGCAAGAATGCCCAAAAATAACAATATGCAGGTTATTAATTTTTATTTTAAGAAATATAAAAAAATTAGAAGTCGATGCGGCTATGAGAGTGTGAGCAGATTTTGGTGTTGTGTCTATGAAGCTTCCTTCCCTCGGTGATCCGCGTGACGATTTGCTGAGTTCCGACTTTCTGAAAACGAAAATTCGTTGTCTTGAACAAATACAAAGTATCCTCACCAATGTTCCTGATTTTGTCTGTTCGGAACTGATCCTTTTCTGGTCACTCGATGTCCGACTTGTTCCCCTATCAAAAATTGAAATCTTAGTTCGAATTCAGTTTTATTAAAATCTACCTGATAGAAACATTCAAAGCCAAAGAACATTTTTGGCGCATGAACAGCATTGATTGATAAATTAGCCTTGCTTCTGAAAATTTCGACGAATAATTGTGACAAATCTGATATCAATTAAGAAAAAAACAACAAAAAATAACATAGAAAATTTTCGACGAAAATGATGTAATGCACGCGCCGCGACACGCTACGCACTGCAACTTGCCCCAGGCTGCCCCTCGAAAGCCCAAAGTATGCCCCAAGATGCCTTCTGTTTGACAAACAGGCTGCCCTAGGAATGCTCGTCGGCATTGCTGCCCCGAGAAAGACTGAGGGGCATGCTCTTCTCTTCAATGGCAAATCAAAATGGCATTCCAGAAAACTGCATGCCCACTGTGGGCATGCATGCCGTAAGCAAGATTTCGAGAGCATTCCTGCCCTTGGCCTGATTCGGCCGGGCATGCATGCCTTTGCGATGCTATTTTTTAACTGAGAATGTCATCGACAAACGCGTCAAGTGACCAGAATTAGGTCAAGAAAAAAAGCGCCGTTTCGCAACTTCGACTACCACTGTGTCGCACTAGAAATCCGCAAACGGTTCCAAAAATCATTCGGGATCTCAAACTCTAATTTCCATTCATTCCAGACTTCCAATTCGAGCGTGATACTTTCCACCGAAAAAAGTCATTCGAACCGAAAAAAGCTCTCCTTACTCAAGAAGCCATTTCAATTCCACAGGTACTTTCCTCACAACTGATCGCTCCTACCTCCTCTCTCTCAGACCATGGACACATTCCTGGGTAGGCCAAACATGATCCTCTTCTCCGCCCCGAAATCCGAAGATACCCCGACTCCAAAGTGCTATATCGATGCTCAGTATCTAGTGGACAAAGCCACTGACGTTTTTCAACAGGTATCGATTTTCTCCCTTTGGATTATATCGATTTTCCAATTGCAGGGCTCCGCAAGTCCATTCCACACCCAAAACGCTCTCAGAAAGCTTGCACTGGGTCTCGAAGCGATCCGAGGCAGTAAAAGTGACTATATGTCGACAAGATTGATTACAAAACTCGGGAAAGAGGAGATTTTGTACATATGGCAACAGGAGTTGATGAAAGTCGCCAAATGGCTGACATACTTCGATCCGTTTCGACAGCTGTCGCTGGAAGTGCAGGTAGGAGGTGTTGATTTACGGAGAGATTATCTCATCTGTGCGATATCTTCCAGTTAGAATTTCTCAAAAACATGTGGAAAGTGTGGAGTCGACTGGAGAACTTGGCAGTGACAGCGTTGGGAAGGAATTTGAAGATTTGCGATGAGGACATGGTTATGGTGAAGATGGAGAATGAGAATCTGATCTGTGATGTGAATAAAGTCGAGATAGATATGACATGGTGCTCCAGATTGGCCCCCGGGCAGTTGAAATTGTGAGTTGAGGGGCTCATGGTGCAAGTCTTAACGAAATTCTGTTCTTCCAGTTTCGTGGAACCCGACACAGATCTCCGTCGC
>LR563090.1:0-19022 GCA_900536345.3 Caenorhabditis sp. 39 LS-2015 | reverse complement strand
CCAGTGGAAGATGCGTTGCTGGTGCTCGTACCGAGCATGATGAGCATCTCTTGAGGTGGTCATTCCAGTATCCTGATCGCCAGTGTTGTATTCATGCGCCTTGATTCAGTGATGTACAAGTGCAGAATATTTATTATGAAGGAAGGAGTCGGGGGAATGGTTTAGGGAGAGGAAAAGGTGTGATGGTAGGAGGACAAGAATAGAAGTGCTCTAAAGTGTGTGGATGGTGACACGATGAGAGAGTAGATACGCAGACACGCGGGGGCGAAGGCGAGAGACTACTGATATGAGAGAGAGCGCAGAGATATGTTACGGTATGGCGCGCGGCAGATTGGCGCGAGTACAAAAGATAGATTATGTGAAGATCCATTCACAACAAAACTAAAAAAAATTAAAGATAAATATACCGTATTTTTTTCCAACTACAGTACCCTACAGTAACCCGACAACGACCAGAACGGCCGCCTCCACCTCGGCCAAAAGCACCGGTTATGGTAGCTACCGTAATCCTACAGTACCATAATCAATATCAAATTTGTTTACAGAACTATAGTATCCCGGCTACAGTAACCTCTACAGTAACCGAAGACCTCCCAGAACCGCCAAAACGAGTCGGTTCTTTGAGACGAAAAAAATCGGAGAGACCTACAGTAATCCCTACAGCTACAGTAACCCAAAACCTCCTGGATTCAACATTTTTCGATAATACAGTACCCCTGACACCTACCGTACCCTCTACAGTAACCCGACCCACACAACCGCCACCGCCACTGTCAATGGTAGGTAGATACAGTAACCCGACCTCCTACAGTAATTCAATTTTTCTAGAGCTACAGTATCCCGGCTACAGTAACCCCTACAGTAACCCCTACAGTAACCCAAGACCTTCCAGAACCTCCGAAACGAATTGGGTCTTTGAGACGGAGAAAAGTGAGATTTTAGTTTTTAAAAAAATTGTTTTTAAAATTAAATTTTTAGAAGATCACGGTAGCTACAGTAACCCCCGGTGCACCACCCATTCCCAAGCCGAGAACGATTTTTTTGGACTGTGATGGAGGATTTTCAATGTGAATTTTTTTTTACTTTTTTCACTGATATTGGCATAAAATTGACGATTTATGTTTGAAAATAGCTGAAGATGATAAAATTCATTATAAATTTCGTTTTTTTCAATTCAGAGCATAAAAATAGACTTGCAAAAGAAAACAATCGCAAAAGAAATCGAACCCGACCCCTTTCGCACCACAGCCAAAACTGCAGGCCACTCGGCCACGCGGTCATTGCTGTCGACCAGAGCGTTTGTCCTTATAAGCGCGGCGCGGGGAAGCGGCCGACGCTCGCGGGGGTTTTCTCACTGTCAGATTTTTTATTTTTTTTCAAAAATTTGAATGAATTTTTTCCCAAACAAACACCATTAATTCATAAATAGCTTCGCTTCCCGTTCCTCGCATTTTTTCCGTATATATATTTTGTATATTTTCTCGCGACCATTCCACTGACCATACCCGTCCACCTGTTCAAACACTCCCTCTTTCGGTATATAAAATCGCAGAAATTCCGAATTATTATTACATCAAAATGCTAAAATCCGTGTATTATTCCCTTGCAATTTTCGCAGTGATTCTCCTAAAAATCGCCAATTCCGCTGCGGTTTTTGATCGGAACTTCTCGAAACCATACGTTCTTAAGAAGACTTGGGTTCAGAATTTCATCAAATTCCAGTATATTTTCGAGGGAAAACAGGGAAAGGCAAAAATTGTGCCGTTGGGTGAGTTTTTAAAAAATTAGTAGAAAAAATTTGAATTTTTGAGAAATTTTTTTTTGTTCGAAATTTTTTCACATTTATCTCAAAAACCCTAAAAGATATCAAAAAGTGGTCAACTAGAGAATTGAAGCCCTTGAAATTTTGCATATTTTTGTAATTGACCATTTTTTGATATCTCCTACGGTTCCTGAGATACGCAGCGAAATAACATAACCAATGCCCCATTCTTAACGACACTCCGCCCATTCCACTTGCGCTGTGTTTAACTTTCTGTGTATCTCAGAAACCGTGAGAGATATCAAAAAACGGTCAACTACAAAAATGCGCAGAATTTCAAGAGCTACAATTTGCTAGTTGACAGTTTTCTAATATCTCTGACCAATCCTGAAATAAATAGGAAAATACATGTGTACCCAGTACATTTTATCAAATTTTCTTTTTTTCCTTCCAGGTTGCGCTCCAAACAACATCGACAGCGATGACTACATGAAACCCGGAGAGACCGTCCGTGAACACGATTTCCTATTTTCCTGTGAGCAAGGAGAAGACGGAGTGCTGAATTATGAAGCTGTCGCGTGTATCGACGCCTTCGGTGAGACGATGCATCCGGGAGAAACGAGGAATTTGAGCAATGGAACTGTCATTTTGCACTGCAACATTTACGGCGGAGCGTTGAAAAAGGTGGTGATGAGAGGTGAGCGGGTCTCGCAGCGAAAATGGTGATTTTTGGAATGGGTTGCGCGGAATTGGCTGTAACTCGAGAAGGAGTCGGTTTCAGAGGAAGTTGTCAACTAGAAAATTGTAGGAAATTCGATTTTGAACAATTTTGCAGTTAACAACTTTTCAATAGCACCGCTGGTTTTCAAGATATATCAATTTTAACTCAAAATATGATTTACTCGATGCACCATGTTGCAACATCAAGCTAACGCTGCTAAAACGGCCTATATCTCAAAAACTAGCAGTTTTCAAAAAAAGATAATAACTGCAAAGTTGTAGAAAATTAAATTTCCTACAAATTTGTAGTTGACAACATTTATGAAAAATTGCTGGTTTTGAAGATATAAGCGTTTTTAGTAAAAGCCTGCGCAAAATTGACGATATCTTGAGAACTAGGGGTTTTCAGAAAAAGTTGTCAACTAGAAAATTCTAGGAAATTCAATTCTGAACAATTTTGTAGTTGATAACTTTTTAATAGAACTGCTGGTTTTTGAGATATATCAATTTTAACTCCAAATTTGATTTACTCGATGCACCATGTTGCAACATCAGGCTAACGCTGCTAAAGCGGTCTATATCTCAAAAACTAGCAGTTTTCAAGAAAAACTGCCAACTGCAAAGTTGTAGGGAATCAAATTTCCTTCAATTTGAAAGTTGACAACTTTTTTGAAAAATTGCTGGTTTTAGAGATAAAAGCGTTTTTGTTAATGGCCTGCACAAAATCGACCATATCTCAAAAACTAGCAGTTTTCAAAAGAAGTTATCAACTAGAAAGTTGTAGGAAATCAAATTTGCTACAATTTTACAGTTGACAGTTTTCTGATTGCTCTCCTAGTTTTTGAGATATTAGTCATTCTTCAAATTTCATTTCATAAAACCTACAGTACTCATTGTAAGAATACTGTACTTATTTTATTTTCCAGCCGCCGGTTGTTATTTCAATGAGACCATCTACTCTGAAGATGACAAATGGATCGAGCCGCAAGTCAATCCAAATGACACTTCGATCGACGGAAGACTGATGCAATGCTTCAGACCTCATTACAGTTACTATGAGAGTCATGTAGTCGGTAGGCGGTTACTGTAGCCAGGGATTACTGTAGATACTGTAGGTTGTGTGATTGGTAAACTTGGCATCCTCATTGACGAGTTCTCGCAGCTGAGCGACGGATCCTACGTGAAATGCGTCGAAGCAGAACTCGGACATGTAACTCTCAAGCCGGCGAGTGTTGATGGTACGGGATTACTGTAGGATTACTGTAATAAGGTTATTGTAGAGTTGGCATGCACCATGGACAA
Source organism: Caenorhabditis sp. 39 LS-2015 (assembly GCA_900536345.3). Classification (NCBI taxonomy): domain Eukaryota; kingdom Metazoa; phylum Nematoda; class Chromadorea; order Rhabditida; family Rhabditidae; genus Caenorhabditis; species Caenorhabditis waitukubuli. The sequence goes on along the minus strand of LR563090.1, from coordinate 15,238 downwards.
TGCGACACATGCGCATGAGAGCAAATGGAACGATGAGAAGAGAGGAGCGAATATGAGATGCAATTTTGGACATATTGTTAAAGAATGTGAGTTTTGGAGGGTTACGGTAGGAGATGGAACGAAGTTGTTAACTGACAAAATGTTTATCATATCAAGGACTATAACTGTTTAGTTGACAATTTTTTGCTATCTCTTATAGATTTCAAGTTATGAGCAATCTAACGTTTGGGCGAAGCAAAATGTTAGAATTTACGGGTCTCGCAGCGAATTTAAATTTTTCTGAGGTTACGGTAGAAGATACAAAAAAGTTTTCAACTACAAAAATGTAGAATATACTATTTGCCATGTTTTTGCAGTTGACAACTTTTTCACAACTACTTTGGTTTTTGAGTTATGAGCAGTAAAGTTTTCCGGGGTCCCACTTATAAACTACAGTATTCTAGGGTTACTGTAGGAGATGGAAAAAAGTTATCAACTAAGAAAATGTTCATTATATTAAGGGCTATAACTTGTTAGTTGACCACTTTTTGATATCTCTTACGATTTTTGAGATACGCAGCAAAATAAAATAACCAATGCTCCGTTCTAAACGACACTCCGCTCATTCCACCTGCGCTGTGTTTAATTAGTTGCGAGTCTCAGGAACCGTAAGAGATATCAAAAAGTGGTCAACTACAAAAATGCGCAGAATTTTAAGGGCAACAATTTACTAGTTGACCGTTTTTTGATATCTCCTACCGTTCCAGAGATAAATGGCAAAATACAAATTTTGGCCAACTTTTTACCTGATCTCCGTGAAATTTCCCATCCATCTTTGCCATTTTCAGCGTGTAACATTGGCAACGAAACGTTCCCGATCGGTCAGGAAGTCGCCGTGTCCCGAGACTGCATTTTCCTGTGTCATCCCCAAACGAACGTCTACATTTGCGACAATCATCTGGAGGAATTCACAGTTGACTTGAACGGAGACGAGTTCGTCGGGCCGATTGAGAATGGGAAGGAAAAGAAAAATATGGAGAAAAAATCGTTGAAAACGGTTTTTAAATTTTAGAAATTTACAACACAAAAATCGATTTTTTTTTTAAATATATGTAAATTTTGAATTTTTTTTCTAAATTTAATATAAATTTAATTTTTTTTGGAAAATAAAGAACAATTAATTAATAAAATATATATAAATGATAATGTACAATAATATTCTCAACTTTGAATTTTCCAAAAAAAAAAAATGTTTCTACTTATCAAAAAATCGTTAAATCGAAAAAAATCAAAAAAAAATCAATAACCATAGCTTCAACTGATAAGAATGATGATGATAATAGTGATAAGAAACCCGTGATAACAGAGTATTGATTGATGGGAAATAACAAGGAAGGCACTACGAAACTGAGGGAAATAGAGAATGGTGTACAGTTGGGATCGGACTGGAGTACCATGTACCATGTATTTTGACATCTATCTCAGGAGTGATAAGAGATATCAAAAAGTTATCAACTAGAGAATTATAGCCCTTGATATTCTGCGTACTTTTGTAGTTTACCACTTTTTGATATCTCCTACCGTTACCGAGATACGCAGCAAAATAAACAACGCGCAGGTGGAATAACCGGATTGTCGTTTAGAACGCATTGGTTAATTTGATCCATATCTTGATAATGATAAGAGATATCAAAAAACAGTCAACTAACAAAACACGCAGAATATCAAGGGCTACAATTCTTTAATTGATAACTTTTTGCTATCTCTCGCAGTTCCTGAGATATATGTCAAAATACATGTCCACCTACTGCACCATAACTGCATTTATCACTGACAATGAGGAATGAGGAGTTTTTAGGGTCTCAAAACGATATTAGAGGATGATTATCAATAGAGCGCAACTGCAACATTCAGGGCGTTGGCTCCTGTTTAATACCGAACAAAAGCTGTTTGGCAAACGTGGAAAATTGGATTTGATCGAAGAAATCGGCGACCAGGACGGCTTCTTTCATCTCGACGGCCATCGTCGCCAACACGGTTCCGAGGAGCAGGAGGCGACCGAAACTGGAATGGGAAAAATTGGAAATTAGGTTGAATTTTTTGAAAATTATTTAAAAAACATATTTTTGGAAAAAAATTATTTCGATGAAAAATTTTTTAATTTTCTGAATTTTTTGGAATTTTTTCAATTATCATTTTAAAATTTTGAATTAAATTAAAAAAAATACTGATTGACATGGTAGTTTTAATTTTTTTCTAAATTTAAGTTTCGACGAGATATATTTTTAAAAATTTAATAATATTTTTTTTAAAAATTAGAATATTTTTCAGGTTACTTTTAAATAATAAAAAATAAAAATTTTCGAAATTTTCGTGAATTTTTTAATTTTAAAAATTTCCTTTTTTAAATTTTTTTAATTCAATTTGAAAAAAAAATTAAAAATTTCTGAATTAACGCAACAATTATTTTTTTAAATTAAAATTTCAAATTTTAACAAAAACGAAAAAAAATTTCGGATTTTTAAAAAAAAAAATTCAATTTTCAAATTTTCAAAATGTTTCTAGAAAAAACTAAAAAAAATTGAAAAAATGTGATAAAAACTCATATATCAATTTTTGAAAAGAATTTTAAAAAATTGAAAATCGCCAAATTTTGAAAAAAAAAATTAAATTTTGTGTGATTGAATTTTCAATTATTTTTTCAAATTAAATTTTTTTCAAATCAATAAAAAGTGTCAAAAAACGATAAAGACTTCACAATCAGTTCTAGCCTCATTCAAAAAATTCCTCCAATTAAAAAAAATTAAAAATCGAAAAAAAACCACTAACCGATCCCCTGCATCCTCTGCTCCTTTCTTCTTGACCATATACCTATACAGTGCATTGGTGATGGAACTTCTTCCGTCACTCAACAGTTTCTTGGCGGCCGCGTCGACGTCATCTGCGTCTGGATTCAGGAAGAAAATCGCTTTGAACGCCGAGAATTCGGTCATGTCGATTTGCATGTTACGCATCGGTTTGAGTAGTTGGTCCAGCATTTGGTACTTTTTTTTGTTGAAACCAAGGGGTCTGGAAGATTGAAAAAAAAATTAGTTGATAGTTATCAAGTTCAAATTATAGATTTTTAAAATTCAGAGAAAAAAATACAGAAAAAATTGTTTTTTCAAAAAAAATTTTTTTTTAATCGACCTCCAAAAATCTAAAATTTTCAGGATTACTGTAAGAGATAAAAAAGAGTTGTCAACTGATGAAACATAGTCCTTGATATGATGAACAATTTTGTAGTTGACAACTTTTCCAAATCTCTTATCAATCTCGAGTTATGACTGATATAATTTTACCCATCCCATTTTTTGCAAAGAGCTAGATTCAAAAAGGAGCCGCCCAAATTCAAATTTTCAGAGAAATCGGTGAGAGATACAAAAAAGTTGTCAACTGATGAAATATAGCCCTTGATATGGTAAACATTTTTTTAGTTGACAACTTTTTGATATCTCTTATCACTCTAGAGTTACAGTCTTTGCAATGTCACCTATCATCTCAAAATGAAAAATTTCCCTTTTTTTCAGCAAAAAACGAAAAAAAACCGAGAAAAACCGATAAAAACCCAATTCCAAGTTAAAATTCAAAAAAAAATCGCAAAAATTACAGTCAAAAACCACCTACTCCTCTTGTTTTCCAGTCGCGCGGGGGGCGGTAGGTGTCGTTGAACTATTGACACTGGTAGCGGTGGGTACGGTAGAGGATCTCAAAAAATTGTCAACTTACTAAAATTGCTCATATTTCAAACAAAAAACGATTATTCTGACAGTTGACCATTTTTCGATATCTCCTACCGATTTAGAGGAATAATTTAATTTAGATATAAAATTTAAAAAAAAAACAAAAAAAAATCATTTTTTTTAAATTCAATTTTTTCATTCTAAAAGAAAAAAAATAGTTTCCATAATTATATTTAATTTTAAAAAATATTTTGAGTTTTTAAAAAATTATTTAACTTTTTAAAAAAAATTTCAAATTTTTAAAATAAATAATTTTTCGAAAATCAGAAAATCGAAAATATTTTTAAAACTTCAAAAAAAAAATGTTTTTTTTTGAAAAATCATATTTAACTCCAAAAAATTCAAACTCATGCTATAAAAATTATTTTTTAATTTTATCAAAATATAAAATTTCAAAAAAATTATTTTTTTCGAAGTTATTCGTTCAGATTTTTAGAGGTTACTGTAACTCGGGAATTTCTGGGGTTACTGTAAGAGATACAAAAAAGTTGTCAACAGATAAATTGTAGGAAATTTGATTCTAAACAATTTTGTAGTTGACAACTTTTTGATATCTCTAATGGTTGGAGAGTTATTGTCACTTCAATTCAAGCACACCAAGTTATCGATTTTTCTAGAAATTCCAGGCGGTAGGAGATAACAAAAAACAGTCAATACTAGCAACAAAATGACCGGTTATCTATTTTCTAACATGCTTAATTTTTTTTAAACTTGAAATTAAAAATGCTCTGAAAATCAATCGATTACCTGGTCGGCTCTGGCGTCCGATCGAAATATGCACCATCTGGGAAAACAATCGTGTCGAGACCATGATCCGGGGAATTGAAGACGTGCACTAGTGATGGATAGGTGATGGCCGAGTGTCGGAGGAGAGCGAGCTGGAAATTTGAAGAATTATGGTTAAACTTTGAATTTTTTTGTAATTAAAAGAAGAGAGAAATTATTCTTACAAATCTTAGAAATACAAAAAAATTGATGATAAGCAAAAAATGTCGAAAATTCAAAAATTCAAAAATATCTTTTAAAAAATTTCAAAATTTTATTTTTTTAATTTTTTTGCTATTTTTTTTGAAACATCATTCAAAAAAATAAATGCCCAATTATCATAAATATTTTGAAAACTACAAAATAATTTACATGATGAAAAAAAATTCCGAAATTCAAATTCAAAAACAAAAATTAATTTTGAATTTTTGAATTGAAAATTTAAATTTTTTTGAAAACTGAATCTTTTCAAAAATAAAAATTACTATACTAAAATTCGCATTGATTATTTTCAAAATTATGAAAATAAAAATAAAGTTTTTTTTGGAATTTTTAAAAATTTAATTCAATTTTTTGTCAATTTTCATTTAAAACTTTCTAAATTTTTAAAATCTATTTTTTGAAATTTTATTTTGTTGAAAACTGATTTTAAAAATAACTGTTTTGATAATTGTATTGATTATTTTTTAAATAATGAAAATGAAAAAAAAAATCGAAATATTTTATTTTTTTTTAAATTTTCTCAAATTCATTTTTTCTAGAAAATTCCAAAAAATTCAAAAATCACATCCTTATCATTTCTTATCACTCTTCATCTATTCTGATCTAATCTAATCACCAACCTTATCAGTAAACGGTAAACTCTGGAAAACCGGAAGCGTCTTGGCCCATTCGATCATCACGAACCAGTCGCGTTCGTGCCAATAGTGATAATCGGATTGAGTGGCGAATCGCAATGTTGTGATTCGATGACGTGGCGACTGGAAATGGGTTACTGTAGGCTCAAAGATTACTGTAGAAATATTAAATTTTTTGTGAAATTTTTCAAAAAAATCGGGAAAAATCGATAAAAATTGAGCATTTTTTACCGAAAAATTCCGAAAAAAATTCTAAAAAATCTGGGATTTTTCAGAGTACTGTAGGATTACTGTAACTCACCAAAACCGCATGTTCGGCCATAAATTTCTCATCGGAGAGCAGACAAGATGATACGACGGCTTCCAAAAGTGTCCGAGACGGCATGAACTCTGCTAGTCGAAGAGCGCAGCACTTTTGTTCGGTTAGCGAAAGTTCGGTGAGGAAGGAGTCTTCGGAACGGTCCGTTTCGGAGATCTGGAATAGGAAATTGGGGGAAATAAAAGAAAAAATATTTTTTTTTTTTTAATTTTACCACCAAATTAAAAAAAAACATTTTTTTTGTAAAATTATTTTTTAATGGATCAATAAATTTCAAATTAACATTTTTCTGTTTTTTTTTCCATAAAAACCAAATATTCTCTCAATTTTTTCCAGTTTTTAAAAAATTATTTGTAATTTTTTTAGATATTTTTTTTGCAAAATTAATTTAAAAAATTCAAAATTTAAAAAAAATAAAAAGATAAAAATAATTTTAAATAAATATCTTTAATCGAAAAAAATCCATTTTTAATTCACAAAAATTTAACTTAATTTTAAAAAATTAATTTTTCAAAAATCCAAAAATATTTTTCAAATTTTTTCAAAAGTCAAAAAACATTTTTAAAAAATTAAAAATTATTTTCAAAAATAAAATATTATTTTAAAAAATATAAGTCGTTTTTTCAATTAGATTTAAAAAATTGAAACTTGTTTTTCAAAAATACCAAAATACTTTATATTTTTTAGAAAAAATAGAAGTAATTTTAAAAAATTAAATTAATTTTTTTTTTCAAAAATCCATATTTTTCCCAAACTTCCGCAATCATTTCCTCCACCAAAAATTCCGCTGCGTACCTGTGTCGGTGAGCATTCCTCACTCGACTCGATCTTCTTAATTGGCGGATATCTCCTCGTCCGTTTCGTATAACCGATCGGATCTCTGTTCTGTTGAATCGCATTCCGATCCATACCGACTTGGAGACATTTTTCAAATCGACAGTGTCGACAGGCACATCTGATACCTGGAAATTATAGAATTTGAATGATAAAATTGAGGAAAAAAATTTGAAATTGAACGAAATTTTCAAAAATCAAAAAAAAATTGAAAAAAATTTCCATCAATTTTTCCCAAACTTTTTTTGTCGTTTTAGTCAGTTTTTCTTTATGGTAAATATTTGATGGAAAAAAATAATTTAAAAAAAATGAATTTCCAAACTTTCAAAAATCAAAAAAAAAAAAAAATTTTAATGATTTTTTTCTGAAAATCAGGCTATCAAAATTTTGAAAATAATTTCGAATTTTAATTTTTAATAATTTACTAAAACATTTTAAAACGGGCGGATATTTGAGTTTTGACAATGAGAAATTTAGAAATTTAGATTTCCAATTGGAATCTGTATGTGAAATTGCGGAATTTATGAGGTTTTGAAGATTGCGTACTCGGCATCAGATCTTACGACACTTTGCATAATTTCAGATTAAAATACACATTTTAATTATAGAACAACACTTTGGATGCGAAAATTCTACCGGAATGTGAAAAAATTGGAGAAAAAATTTTGGATGAAAAAAATAATTTTTTTCTAAATTTACCGAGTCAAAAAACGGTTTAGCTGGTAAATTAGATTGGATTATTCATTATTTACTTTATTTAAATCAAATTAATTTTAAAATAAGTTTTAAAAAAAAAATTTTATCACTCACTCTTATCAACCGGGCATTTTCCTTGAAATTGACACTGGAACGTCTGCTCTTTCATAATCGTTCGCCGAAAAAAGGTTTTGCTGAAAAAATTGATAATATTTATGTAAATAAATTTTAGAAAAAAATTAGAAATTTTTTTTTTTTGAATTCGAAAAAAAATTAATTTTAAAAAATTATCGATTTTTACCGGTTTTTTTTTAGCAATTCTTTCAATTTTTCAAATTTTCGCATCAAAACCCACTCACCATCCATTACACGATGGTACTCCATAGTGATAACCGGTGGAGATGTCCGAGCAAACTAGACACACTTCTTCGGGTTGCGAAGAGTTGGCCGATTGGGACGACGACGACGAACCGCCCGTCATTTTGTCGCGCGTTGTTTGGAAATGCGAATCAGCTGCAAAATATTGAGCATTTATTGGAAGAAAAAAATAGAATTTTCAAAATGGAAAAATTTAAAAAAAAAAAAGAAGAAAATAATATGAAATAAATAATTTTTTAATTCAAAACTTTTAAAATTATCGACTTTTAAAAAATCTTGAACATTATTTTTTTCCAAATTAACGAAAATCAAACTGGCTTTTTTATCAAATTATTTTAAAAATGTCCAATTATGAATAAAAAATATTTTTCGCTCAAAACCCAAAAACCAAATCAGAAAAAGTTCAGCGAAGCAGAGAAAAAAGGACGAAAAACATAATGAAGGGGTGAGTGATTCATGATTAGCGGGTTGGAAAGGATAGACGATGTGACGGAGAATTTTTTGTTGAAAATAGCGGAAAATAGAGTGAAAATCTTAGAAAAATTGAAAAAAATAGAGAAAAAAACTTAAAATTTTTGAAAAATTAAAAAAAATATTTTTTTCTCGAAAAAAAATATTTTTTTCTCGAAAAAAATCGAAAATTAATTTTTTTTTGTTGAGAAAATCTTGTTCCTACTAAAAAAATAATTTAAGAAAATTAGGAGACGTTCAAAAAATTCAGCTTCAAGAAAAATACAAATTTCGAAATTTTTGCGAATTGAAAAAAATGAGAGAAAATATTATTTTTTTTTAGTTTTTTCAAGGAAATTTCGAAAAATTGAAATTTTTGAAATTTTCAACAGAAAAAAATTAATAACCTTTTGGAATTTTTCAAAAACAATTTAAAATTTTCTTAAGCTAAAAAAAATTCGAAAATTGAATTTTAATTTTTTCTCGAAAAAAAAGTTGTTTTTAAATAAAACTGTGTTGTGAAAAATAAATTTAGTTCTAAAAACTGGAATATAAAAATAAAAAATTGATAGCTTTAACTGATAATTAAAAAAAAAAAATTCAAAATTCTTTAAAATTAATTGAAATTTTCGAGAAAAAAAACAGTAACATAAAAAAAATCAATTCAAATATTTTTTAAAAAACTGGAAAAAAAAGAACTTGTGAAAAATATGTAGGCAGAGTTCAAAAATTCACAAAAATTGTTTGAAAAATTTAAAAAATTCCATTTGCAAGTTTTAAAAAAATAATTTCTATGCAAATGTGATGCTCATGATTCTCCAAATAAATTCCAAAACCCAAAAATCAACTAAAAATTCCACCCATCAGACAGGTGAATAAAATAGGTAGGAGAGACGCGGCGGAGAGGAGAATCACTACTCTCTCCGTCTAATTGTCTGCGTCTCCTCGCCGTCAACACTCTCTCGCCACGTGTCTTTCTCTCGGCAGTTTGGGCAGTCAGAAAGACAGAAAAGAAAGGAAGAGAAACGATAACAAATCTCGTGACACGTCATTTTTCTCTCGTTTCTCTAAACTTTGCACTATTCTGGAGGTGGGGAAGGGGACAAGAAGTTCTCCTTGGTGACGGACGGACTGAATGGAATGGATGAATAATGGAGGCGACGGACGGACGGATTGGAGCGAGAAGAAGACGCACTTTTTGATCGGGAAGAGACGGAGATCAGGGAGATTATGACGGGAAGAAGTGGGAGAAATGGGAGGAACGGAAGGAGGAAATTGGGTAGAAATTGAAAAAAGGAAAGAAAAAGAAGGTGAGAGTGATTATTGATTTTTTAAAAAAAATTTGATTCAAATTTTTAACTTTTAAAATTGAATTTTTAAAATTTTGTAGAAAAAATGAAATTTAATTTTTTTTTTCTCGATTTTTAATTTTTCTCCCGTTTTTTTCTTTTTTTTTCTTTAAAAATTTAATGGTTTACATGATTTTTTGTAATTTTTTTTCCATTAGAATTATGATTTTTTATTTTTTATTCAAAATTTGAATTGTTTTCTAATTTTAATTTATTTAATTTTTTAAAAATTTCAATTAATTTTTTTTGGGATTTTTAGTTTTTTTAAATAATTTTTTTGAAATCAGCTTTTTTGAGAAAAATTGCTTTAAAAAAAAATGGAAAATATTTTTGAAAAATTCTGAAAAAAATAGAAATTTTTGCAAAATTCAAGATAATTTTTTTTTCTTTTTACAAATAAATTTTTTCTTTTGAAAATAAATTAAAAACAGAATAAAACAAAAACAAGCTGATTATTTCATTAAATAAAATTTAAATTTATTCAAAAAAAATTCTAGAAAAACTTTTTTTAAAAATCGGAAATTTATTTTTCAAATTTCACAAATTTTTAAATTAATTGTAAATAAAAAATTATTTTCAAACCGAAAATATTTTCCAAAATGCGAAAAAAAAACATTTTTGAAAAAAAAATGGACCTCATTTCCCAAAAAAAACGGAAAAATTGAGAAAATAATAATTTTTCAAAAAAAAAACTCAAAAAATGCAAAATTTTCAAATTTCAATTTCCAAAAATCAACAGAAAATTAATTTCAAAATTTCACAAAAAAAATATTATGCACGTAAAATTCCAATTTTTGATCTCCAAAGATACGAATTTTCGTGCTCATCTAATTTCCCCTCGAGAGGAAGCCGTCTGATAAGCTTAATCTTTCGACCTTGTTGTTGAGAAAAACGAGAAAATAGATACTTTTTCTCTCAAGAAATTTCAAAAAAAATTCAAAAAAATTCAAAATCCTCTTCAGTTCAATTAAATTCCAAAACCACGATGATGAGCATCATCGAAACAGGGCCATTCGGGGGTGTCTCGTCGCAGACTTCAGTGACACAAAAGAGACAACTGGTGTGAGTGTATTTGTGTATGCGGTGGAAAAGTGGAAAACGGCGAGAGAGAGAGAGAGAGAGAGAGAGGAAAGGTAGGAGAGACGGTTAGAGACGCAGAGATTATTTGTATAGGGACACAGAGAAAGAGAGACAATGGGAGAAGTAGGCCAAGGGGATGGGTCTCGAATTCGCTGCGAGACCCATTAGGCAACGGGTAGGTAGAAGCTTGACTGAACCTTGCCTAGCCGTTGCCTAAACCTTCTCTATCCGAAAATCCAAACAAAATGGCGATGATGTCTGCAATTTGGTATCTCAGAAGCTCCCGCCACGCTTCTAGATTACGGTAACACCCATTTTGGCTGTGCACGACTGTGCAAAGCAATTTTTATTGAAGAAGAGATAAACAACTCGTTTTTTTCGGGTTTTTTTACAGAAAGCTTTGAAAGGAGCAATTATCCACATTTTCCAGTTTATTTTCATTGAATTCTCTTCTTTTTTATCGGTTCAACTTTTCGAGAAAAAAACGAAGAAAACCGAGTTAAACCGACAAAAAAGGAGAGAAATCAATGAAAATAAACTGGAAAATATGTATATAATTGCTTTTTTCACTTTTTCAAAGTTTTTCGCAAAAAAAAACCGACAAAACTTGAAAAAAATGGTTTGTTTATCGAAGAATTCAATTAAAATGACTCGCACTGTGTCGCACAGCCAAAATGAGTGTTACCGTACCCTAGAAGCGTGGCGGGAGCCTCTGACATACCGAATTGCAGACATCATCGCCACTTTGTTTGAATTTTTTGATAGAGAAGGTTTAGGCAACGGCTAGGCAAGGTTTGGACCTAGGTCAGGTTTAGGCAAGGACTAAGCAAGGTTCAGCCAAGCTTTCGATAGTAAGTTTTACGGTAGAATTCCCTCCGCTGCAAGACCCAGACCCAACGTCATATACTCAAAAAAAAACGCAAAAACTCAATTTGACTTTCTAATTTCCAATTTTCCATCCATCCGCCCTTCCTACGCTCACAAATTCACACCACCTGGCCGTGAGTAATTCGCCAAAGTGCTGCTGCCGTTGCTGCTGCCCGTTTATTCTTAGAATATGGATTTCGCTGCTTATCCAAATCTAATCTAATCCCTAATCTCTGGACAACACCTGTATTCACTAAAATTTATTAAAAATGCACATGCTCTGTTTGGTCTCTGTCTCGGACAGAGATTTCGAAATTTCGAAAATTTTTGGTTGGGAGCGATGGAAAAAATTGATTTTCAATGAAAAAAAATATTAAAATTATTGAAAACCCATTTTAATGCTGAAAATTACGAGAAAAACTAGAAAAAACGATAGAAAATAAGAAAAATAAAAAATTCATCATCAAAAGTTTGTTATGCGCCTTTAAACACAGTCATACTGTAGCTGGCCTAAATTTCGGATTTTTACAGGGTTTTCTGAATTTTCTCACTCTATTTTCGATTACAAATAATTGTTTTTTGGAAAACAACTATTCCAGCCGAAAAAACCGAGAAAATAGCAAGAAAAACAAGAAAAATTGAAGAAAATGGGAAAATTAAAAAATATCGAAATTTCTAAATTCGTCATGCGCCTTTAAACACAGTCATACTGTAGTTGGCCTAAATTTCGGATTTTCGCAGGGTTTTCTGAATTTTTTTCGTTCGATTTCCGATTGCAAATTATTCTTTACAAAAAACAACAATATTACTCCAAAAATTGATGAAAATTCCAAAAAAAAAAGAGAAAAATCGAAGAAAAATGAGGAAATTCAAAAATATCGACATTTCGAGAATCGTCATGCGCCTTTAAACGAGGGGTACTGTAGCTGATTTTTTTTTCGATTTTTCTGTGAATTGTGGTGGTTTTTCGATTATTTTCGGATGAAAATGAGGTTATCGATTTGAAAATAACATAATAAACCTGTTCTGGATGATTTTGTTGCGAAAAATAGGAAAAAAAAATAGGGAAAAATCACAAAAAATTAAAAAAAAAAATCGATAAACTACCGTAACCTGCCAATTCAAAGGCGCATAGCAATTTCCCCGACAAAAATATGAGAGATCAGTGATAAAAATGCGAAAAAACGAGAGATTATTGCATGGAATTGTGTAAAATTACACGAGTAAACGGGCCAGCAGACGACAGAAAAAACTGGTTTTTTGGTGAAAAAAACGGAAAGAAACGAACCGTAATCCGATTGAGAGATGAGAGAATTAGAGAAAAAAAGGGAAAATTCGAAAAAAAAAATAAAAATTTTGAAAAAAAAAATTGAAACATTTTTTCTCAAAATTTTTCTAAAAAAATTCCAAAATTCTCAATAGAGCGCATTTTCACTTTAAAACGTCTGAATGATCAAAATCTAACAGGTCAATACACAAAAACCATGGAAAATGATGTGTACTTCCTTATCAACAGGGAAATAGGAAAGACGCCTAGGTGATAAGGTGATAAAACGAAAAATTGAGTTACACAGAATTAGCAGATTCGGCAGAATTTTAGACGCGGAGAGCGGGAAAATGGTCAAAGAGCAGAGTAGAATAATTTTGAAATTTTGGAGAAAAAAAATTCAAATTGGAAAAAATAAATTATTTTTTTTTAAAAATTTTTTAAAACTTTCCCAATTAAAACTCACAATCAATTTTCCACTCAATTTCCTCTAAAAATCTCTAAAAACCGTAAATTTTAACCTAAAAATTCAAATTTCCCGGGTTACGGTAGCCACGAAACTGTGCAATTCACCATTGCGTACCCGGCACTTGATTTGACGACAATTCGTTGTTTTAGGGGGTTTTTTGAGGGGTTTGGAGAGCAAAAAGCGTAGAAAATTCAGAAAAAAGTGTAGAATCGAAAAATTGAATAAAATGTGCGAGAAAAAATTGGAAAAATTTGGAAAAAGTTTTTTTTGTTGCAGAAATTCCCAAATTTTTCAAAATATTATTAAAATTTATAGTTTCCAAAATGGGAACGGTTTTCCAATTTATCTACGCTTTTTTCTCTTCAAAACCATCAAAAATCATTTTTAAAACGCCATTTGTCGTCAAATTTGATGCCGGGTACGCAAAGTCGTTTTCCACAGTTTTTCGTGTACCGTAGCTTCGGAAATTCCATTTTTCGCTGGAATTTGATAGTTTTCATATTCAGCTTTTCGAAAAAAAATAGAAAAAATTAAACAAAAATGATTTTAAAAAATTTTGAAAAAAATCTCAAATTGTTTTTAGAATTTTTAAAAAACTTCCTAAACCGATCAATAATCACATTTTAATCTGTAAAATTCACAAAACTGAGAAAAAAAACCCTGCCCACACTTTTCCTTCACTTTATATCCTCCACCCCGAACTTCACGTGAAAATCACCAATTTTCTGTTAATTTTGACCGTTCTTTGCGGTTTTCTGTGGTAGACAAGTCGAAGGACAAAAAGGAACACAGAGAACAATCAGAAAATCGGGAAAATGAACAGGAAATGGATCAGAAAACATTTTTTTTTTTTGAGAAAAAAAGATTTTGTCAAAAAAAATGAATTTCCTTTCGTTTTTATTGGTTTTATGCGTAATTTCTGCCTAAAAATTGGTATTTTTAATATTTTCACTTGAAAATCCACAAAAAACCATCAGAAATCGAGAAAATCCCGTGAAAACCATTCGAAAATCATCAAAATAATTTTTCAAGGACTACGGTAGACGTTGAAAGTGTGCATCACACCATTGCGTACTCGGCATCGAACTTGACGACAATTTGAAATTTTTAGGAGAAAATTGGGATTTTTTAGAATTTTTCAGCCGAAAATGGGGTATTCTGACGGATTTTACAAGGGAAGTGTTTTTACCCGATCGTTGAGAATTCGCTAATTTTTTGATATGATACTAATAAGGGTTCTAGAAATCGATCCCGCTAGGTCCCAACCTGCACAACTTTTTTGTTGATTTTATATGATTTTTCAAAGTTCGGACCCTGGATCTCAATTTTTCGCATTTTTTAACACTGTTGAACAGCACGTTCGAGAGGTCACGCGCGGTTATTTCCTACTCGATTCTCATTGGCATTTGATCGCCCTGGAAACCGACCAGAAATGGGGAAGTGGAAAGAGGCGCGGGTAATAAACTGAAGGTCAGAGTTCGATTTCTTTTTCTGGTTTTTCTTTTTTGCTTTTCGAGCTTGACTCGGACTTGTAAAAATTTTCAAAAATTTCGAAAAAAAATTTTTTTTTTGAAAATTTGTTTCTGGTGAATTCAAATGGTAGCAAGTTTCCCACTTTAAAGATTTTGTTTTTTGAGAAATTTTGACAGGATTAAACTGAAAATGGTACATAAACTATTTCCGGGAAGGTTAAATCAGAACCTTTTTATGGATTGGTGACCATAAAAATTAAAGTTTGTTAATTTTAACCTTACGAAATTTTTAGAATACTTTTTGACTTGTTGAAGTGTCGTTTTTAGTCTAACCCAGTCAAAATTTCTCAAAAAACAAAGTCTTTAAAGTGGGAAACTTGCTACCATTTGAATTCACCGGAAACAAATTTTCAAAAAAAAATTTTTTTTTCGAAATTTTTGAAAATTTTTACAAGTCCGAGTCAAGCTCGAAAAGCAAAAAAGAAAAACCAGAAAAAGAAATCGAACTCTGACCTTCAGTTTATTACCCCACAGGTCAAATGCGATGGGCCCATTCAGGAGGCATATATGACTAGCTCCCTATATGGGCCCATAATGCGCACCATATGGGCCCATATTTTCCGGAAGGATAGAATATGGGTGGAATATGCGTGCCTAAGGATGGTATACCACGG
>LR563087.1:2501-18368 GCA_900536345.3 Caenorhabditis sp. 39 LS-2015 | reverse complement strand
TTAAAAAAATCGAAAAAATTTAATTTGCCAACGAAAATTGACATTTTTAGAAATTTTTCATTTAATTTCTATTTATTTACTGAAAATTGTTTTTCCAATTTTCAAAAATTGAAATCTATTGAAAAACAATTATAAAATGAGAAAAAATAAAATTTGTTGATAGTTTAATTTTTCCCAATTTTTTTGAAATTTTAAAAAAATTTTAAAAATAAAAATCTATCGAGCAAAATTATGAAATGATTTTTTTTTCGAATTATTGAATCAATTTTTTTTTCTGGAAATTTAATTTAATTTTTTTCCAACTCGAATCGTCAATTTTCAGGAGCAACGCGAGCAAATGGCAAACCGAGTGATCGTCAACTCGGATCTCATCGAAAAAGCGCTTCTGCTCATCAGAAGCGCCCTTGCCAATCAGCTATCATGGACAACTATTGACGAGATGAGAAAACAGGCGACAGCGAACGGCGATCCGGTGGCAAGTGCGATTTGCGAGTTCAAATTCGAGAATAACGAGTTTATGATGTTGCTGAAAGACCCGTATGATCCGGAAGAGCCTGCTCTCAAAGTTCCCATTGATATCTCGCTGAACGCGGCAAAAAACGCACAGAGGCACTTTGTCGACAAGAAATCGGCAGCTGAAAAGGTCAAAAAGACGGTCGCATCGTCGGAAAAAGCCATCAAAAACGCGCAAGAGAAGGCGAAGAGCACTCTGGACCAAGTTCGGGTGGTTTCCGAGGTGAAAAAGACACGGAAAGCCATGTGGTTCGAGAAGTTCCGATGGTTCATCTCGTCGGAGGGATTCATTGTGGTCGCTGGACGAGACGCCCAGCAGAACGAGCTGCTCGTTAAGAAGTGGGTTTTTTTCTTGATGAAATTTGAAAAAAAAATTTTTTTTGGAGATTTTTAAATTTTTTTATTTGAAAAAATTAGATTTTGAAAAATTAAATTTAAATTTAAAAAATGTTGAAGAAAGATTATTTTTCCTTAAAAAATATTCGCTAATTTTTTAATTTCAGGATTTTTTTTAAAAGTTTTGAAATTATTTTAATAAAATTAATTTTTCAAAACTTTTAAATTAAAAAATTAACATTTTAAAAGCAAAAAATTTATTTTTTAAAAATTTTATTTTATTATTAATTTTTTCAATTTTTTAGATTTAAGATTTTTAATTTTCATTAATCTATTTAAAAAATAAAATTTTTAAATAAAAAAAAATTAATTTAAAAAATTAATTTTTCAAAATTTTTAAATTCAAAAAATAACATTTTCAAATAAAAAAATTTAAACTTTGCTTATTTTTTTTTCTAATCGAGGGTTTTTTTTTCAAGTTTTGAAATTATTTAAAAAATTCAATTTTTATTAATCTATTCAAAAACGAAATTTTTTAAATTAAAAATATTAATTTTTATTAATCTAATTTTGAAAAAGTGAATTTCAAAAATTTTTAAATTTTAAAATCAAGAAAATTAATTTGTTTCAAAATTTAAAATTTTTACATTAAAAATTTTAAATCGATTCCCAGATACCTGCGCAACGGCGACATCTATGTGCACGCCGACGTTCGCGGTGCCTCCTCAGTCATCATTCGCAACAAAACCGTCGGCGGACCGGAAATCCCGCCGAAAACCCTCACAGAAGCCGCCCAGATGGCAGTCTGCTATTCGAACGCCTGGGAAGCGACAGTGACGGCGAGTGCGTGGTGGGTGCGGCATGATCAGGTGTCGAGAACCGCGCCGACCGGAGAATATCTGCCGTCCGGCTCGTTTATGATTCGCGGAAAGAAGAACTTCATGCCGCCGAGTCAACTCGTCATGGGACTCGGAATCATGTTCAAATTGGACGACGAGAGCACCGAAAGACACGTGGCACAGGAGGCGGAGAAGCGGAAATTGGTGGAGAAGGATCTGGAGGTGGGAACACTTTAAAATTATATTATACGATTAAAATCGATGTGTCAGAGGCTCCCGCCACGCTTCTAGATTAATTTCGAAGGCTTTCGCAATAGGAAATTTCAATTTTAGGTCAAAATTTAAATGTTGTTTAATATTTTAATTTTTTGCAATTTTTCGGATTTCTTCGAAATTTTTAAATTTTTTTTCTTCCGAAACTACTAAAAATTAGTTAAATAGGTAAAAATTTAATAGTTTTTTAATTTTTATTTTTTTTTGCAATTTTTGGAATTTTTTGAACATTTTCAATTTTTTTTTTGAAATTTTCAATTTTTCGAATTTATTAAAAATTAGTTATAATAGGAAATTTTATTTTTAGGTCAAAATTTAATTTTTTTTAACTTTTTGACTTTTTTTTTGGATTTCTTCGGAATTTTTTAATATTTTTTTTTCAAATTTTTAATTTTCCAAAATTACTAAAAATTTGTGATTTTACTATTTTCAAAGATAATTTATCTTTGAAAATCTTGCTAAAAAAGTTCTTATAATATTATTTTTGAAAATTTATGAAAATACATCTGTTTTAGGAGCAAATTTCGAAGAATCTGGAGCAAATTGAGGTTTCAAAGTGTTCAGAGTCTCCAGAAGAGTTCCCAGACGTCCAAATATCCATTGGCGTTCACCCAGAAGACCAGGAACTCACCCTAATCGAAGTCGGGCCGAAATCAGCGGCAATCCCCGAAAAAAAGCCACCGAATGCCGATAAAACGACGAGAAAGTATCTGGAAGAGAAGCTGAAAGAGGAACTCGACATGGGACCGTCGGCACGGACTCAGAAACGAAGACAGCGGAAGGAGAAGATGGTGAAGCAGAAGTACAAGGATCAGACAGACGACGATCTGGAACTACATAAGGAACTGCTGAAACCGCAAGGAGGAGGAATCGAGGAGGCGAAGAAGAAGAAGGAGGAGGAAGAAGAGAAGGTATGGTGATTTTATTTGGAAAAAAATTTTAATTTTGAAGAAAAAATAAAATATGAAAAACTGAATTTGAACTTATTTAAATAGGAATTTAACAAATTGAAAAAAATGGAAAATGTTGATTTTCAAGTTAAAAGTCAATTTTTTGTCGATTATCAGTTTTTTTTTTAAATTTTGAACAATTAAAAAAAATTTTAATTATTAAAAAAATTATTTTTTCGATTTTTTTTTTATTTTTAATATTCAATATCAAATAATAATAAAAAATTCAAAAAAAAAAAAATGAAAATTCTGATTTACAAGTTAAAAAATTGAATTTTGGTTTCATTTTCTTCGTCCATCATCAATTCTTTCATTCTTAAAACTTTTAATTAATTTTTTAAACTACAAACCTGTGGGAAAATTATTTCCGGATATTTTTGAATTTCTTCAATTTATTTATTTAAAAAAAATTCAGGTTGAACAATAAAAAATGGAATGAAACACTTTTGGTTTTTTATTATTTGCAAATTTTAATTTGTGGAAAATATTCTCATATTGAAAAAAAAGAACTGACAAAATGTTTTCGATTTTTTGAATGCACTGAAACACGAAAACTTAAACTGCACATCGGTTTCGATCGCGCTCCAATTTAATCATTGTGGGAAAATAAATTGGCTGCTTAGGCTGAGTATTCAACGAGACACGCTTAAGCTCATTTAAGTTTTAGGCTAACCCGCTTTAACCTGTCTCCGTTGAATACTCAGCCAAGAAAAAGAAGCAGCCAATTCATTTTCCCTCAATGATTAAAATAGAGCGCGATCGAAACCGATGTGCAGTTTGTGTCTCCGTGTGAAATTTAATTTAAATTTTTCAGCCCAAAGAGTTCGCCCCGCGAGACCCGAAACCGGAATGGATGCAGAAAAAAGAGAAGAAAGAGGAGAGAGAGGAGGAGGAGAACGACGAGGACGAGGACAAGGATGCGGACGCGATAGCCGCCGAGGAGTACAGTATGATGGACAGTCTGACCACTCAGCCACTCGACGACGACACTCTGCTCTTCGCCGTTCCAGTCGTCGCTCCTTATTCGGTAGGGGAATGAAACAAATTGATCGCTTTTTTCAACTGGTGACAATTGGTTTACGCCACGTGGAATTGGTCTCTTCACGCAGCTAGGTGGCAATGTGTGAGAGTCACGAACTCTACTATCAGCGTTTGAAAAACAGATAAAAATGGAGAATTTAATTTTCTATTTTTAGGCCCTCGCCACCTACAAATACCGCGTCAAAATCACGCCGGGCATCGGAAAACGCGGAAAGGCGACGAAGTCGGCCATTGAACTGTTTACGGTAAGATCGAACTGGTATTCAGTTGCCAGATGTTTGCAGAATCGAATATTTTTTGTTTTCTGGCAAAACGAGTGGCACACGACTTAAAATCATGTTAATTAGAGCGCAAAATTCAAAAATTCGAACGGCGTTCGTTTTTGGCGCCAAAAATTGTTAAAACCGTATGATTTAGCCGTCGAGCACGTTTTCATCTGTATTTTGGCTAGATATTTTTTTAAATTTTAATTCTAATTTAAATTTTCTGCTATTTTTTGATGGTTCACCAGTGAAACCGACAAAATTTACCTTTTTTTCCTTTCTTGAAATTAATTTTACCCGAAATTCCCATTGAAATCGTGAAAATAGCGAAAAATCGATAAAAACGAGGTATTTGAGGAGCAACACTTCGTTATTACGAAGCGCCTTGTTTAGCAATGCCGAGTTTGATGTGCAGGTTTGGGTTTTCGGCTGGAATTTGAAGGACACATACTTCTTCTTAGAAAATTGGACCACCTGCGAAGCTTTGAGACCTGCGCGTTGCGTGTCGCGTCACGGCTTCCGTTTTTTAGGCAAAGTAGCTTATTTTCCCAGAAAAATAATATTATAACGATTTTTTCGGAATTTTTAAATTTTTAAAAAATCACCATAAAATTAAATGTTTGCGTTTTTTTCCAAATTAAAATTAATATGATCACCGAGCTTCCTGTCGTTTTTGATTCAAATTTTCCATTTTTGCCCCTCAATTATTCATTCAGCGTCAAAAAACCGATCGGCAAGCGGCACTCATCAAATCGCTGCTCTCCGACGATTCGGCTTCCCGCAATCTGCCAACCAAAGTGCGCATTTCCGCGCCTCAACTTCATGCCAAATAGCAGCATTCCGTGCAGAAAAATTGCTATTTTTTTGTTGTATTTTTAAATATTATTGATTTTTTTCGCCGCCCGTTGTTTATTTTTTTTCCTGTGAAAAGAACACTTTGATTCCGGTAAGAAGTAAGAATAAATTGAATTTGGGGTAAAATTTGAAATTTTCACGTCAAAAGCGAATTGGCTGCGTATTTAGGTTGCCTGAGTATTCAATGTCACGGTCTCCCGCACTTCCAATGCGCCAAGAGGGCGTGCTTTGCTGACGCGCCCGCTCCGCTGACGTGTTTCTCTTGCGGCGAACTGCGAAATGTTGAAATTTCGGATTTCTGTCGAATTTTTCCGGGAAAACGGATTTTCCCGTGTTTTCTTCACCAATTATTGTTGAAAACATGAAAAGTAAATTAATTTTAAACAGAAACAAGGAAAAACAGTCGAAAATGAGGAGAGAACGCAATTTCAACGAGTCCATTGATTTCGATAATTCTAAAAATTCCAGGAACTTCAAATACAGAAAATCTTCTATAACTATGACAGTTTATGACTATTGACTGTCCAAAAATTATAAAAAGTCAGAAACTCCGGATTTTCACTGGACAGACACTCAGTTTCTCGATGTACCAGTTTTGAAAACTGTTTTGAGCATAGTTTCCGTGTTTAAAGCGGGAGATTTAGCTACTAGTCTTTCTCAAAGGTCGAATTCATCATCTGGGAACAGATTTTATGAAGAAAATATAAGTCAGGTGCAGAAAATACGTGAAATTCGATTTCTCGATTTTTGGGCTCCTGAGCACATATTTCAAATGTTTTTCTATTCAAAAACTCAAAAATCCATGCAAAATTAAAATTAAACTATTAATTGTCTTTATTTTTCACTTTTCGCTTGATTTTTAGACTGATTTTCAATTTTATTGTTTCCGGATTTTTTTTTCAAAATGTATCTCCTCCTTCAGTTTTGCACCAATTTCGACATTTTTGTGCTCAATCGGTAGATTTTTTTCATCTCCACAAAACTTGGCTCAAATTTTTTCGAAAAATAATTTTGTTCCGAAGAAAAACGGTCGGAAAGAAACGTCCCCGTTGAAAAATTAATTTTTTTCACTTGGTGGCCGAGTTTTCGAAATAGGTGTGCGAACGCGCTCTATTGATAACTTCGGCCATTTGGAAGTTTGGGAGACCGTGAATGTGGACATACTAAAGCGAAAATGTAAGTTTGGCGGAAAAATGGAATTTTTGAATTTTTGAATTTTTTTTTGAACGTTTATTTTTTTTATTTTTTTTTAAAACTGAAATACCATATCATTGTGCGTCAATTCAATTTAATTTATTAAAAAATTGAATTTATAATTTAATTAGATTAAACCAACTCTAAAAAAAAACTGCCAAAAAAATTAAATTAAAAAAAAAACTTTAGAATTATTTTTCAACGTTCATTTATTTTTTAAACTCAAATACCATGTCATATCACATTGATTTAATTTAATTTAATTTAATCAATTCAAAAAATAGCCCATCCGATAGGCTGAAATTGGAAAAAAAAATTAAATTTTGAATTTTTTTTTTCAAATTTGTTTTGATAGTTTATTTATTTTTTAAACTGAAATTTTATATCATATCATATTATATTAATTTAATTATTTTAATTTTCAAATTAAACTATTTAATTCAATTCAATCAACTCTAAAAATTGCCCATCCGATAGGCGGAAGTGAACCATACGAAAAGCATCAAGTTCTCGATGAACAAAAGGATGAGCAACGTGTAAATGATTCGGGACTTGTTTTTACTACAGTACTCCACAATCCTATCAAAACAAGAATCCGCCGCCACTTCGGATTCGGTCTCCTCGATGACCTGAACTTCTGGATCCCAGAATTTCACGGATTTCAGCGGCCCGCTGCCGGCGGCGGCGGCTCGTTTCTTCGCTCGAAACTGATCGATGACTTGAATTGTTTCACTGGCATCCTCCTTGAGAATCCGATCGATTTTCTTCAGCGTCCACTTGGAAATCCATTTCGGATCGTATTCCGGAGTCTTTGCGAACTCGCCGAGACGCAAAAGTAGACGAGTCATTCGGAAACGAGTCGCCAGAAGGAGCAACTCGATGAAGTTGAAGCCTGAAGGCGGAATTTATTGAAAGTTCATAGTTGAATATAATTAGTAGAAAAAGAAGAAAAAACAAACAATTTTTCAAAAAAAAATCGAGAATTTAAATTTTTTGAATAAAAAAATTGAATTAAAAAATTTCCAATTTTTTTGACAATTAATCTAATTATTTAAAACAAAAATTTAAAAAAATTCAACTTTAAATTTTTTAATTTAAAAAAAATCAACTTTATTCGATTTTCATTTTTTTTTTCAAAACTCACGAGAAATCAGTTTATGCGGTGGGTTGATGACTCTCAAGAGTTCCAGAAAATCATCGGCGTCCAAGTCGTAAATCACAATCTCCGAGTTCTTCGAAATCGCCTTCATCTCACTGAAAACCTCGGATTCGCAGTGGAGTCTCTGCAAAGATTTGCAACTGTAACGTTTCGCAACTCAACTCAACTTGAGTTGCGAAACGTTACAGTACCTCAACATCCACATGAACCTTGACATAGTCCACCGTAACCGTCGCACTGAAATATGGCTCCGTTGTGGGTCCGATATACTCGATTCCGTTGATTTTCGAGACTCGAAACACGATATCGATCGATTCCCAGCCGATTTCGACGATTTCGAAGACGACGCCGTCGACGATTGGCACCGATGGATCGGGTTGCTTGACCACTTGAATTTCATGGTCTTTGTAGCGAATTTTGATCTTAAAGTGGCATTCCGCATTGATTTCCTCTTGGAAGTCAGGCTGGATTCGGAGATGGCGATGTTCGGCGTGGATCACCCTGGAAATCGGAGGGAATTGGTTGCGTACGTTGACTGAGCATTCAATATAGGCTGGAAGACGTACGCAGCTAAATTAGGAGCCGCGACGCGACCGCAACGCGTCTGAACTTGCCGAGTAGCTATGCGCCTCTTGAAACGATTTTTTTTTCAGTTTTTAATGATTTTATTGATTTTTGAAGTATTTGTCGTTTAATTTTATTCTGAACTGTTCAGTTTTGCGATTTGGTGTCAATTTTACATGGGAAACCCATTTTGCGCGTCAAATCTAACGTTTCTGTGCATTTTTGCGTCAGCTGGTGCGTCTTGCTGTTTTGAACGTCATGGAGTCGGTTTTTCCAGTTTTTCATGGTTTCATATCGATTTTTTACTCTAATTTCGTCAAATTTCATCAAAAACTGGTCAAATTTGCGATTTTGTGTCGATTCGGCATGGAAAAACCTTTCTGCGCGTCAAATCTGATGTTTCTGTGCATTTTTGCGTAAGGCAAGGTGTTTTGATGGTTTTGAATGTTAGGGACGCGGGTTTTGCGGTTCCCTTTCAGTTTTTCATGGTTATTATCGATTTTTTACCTATGTTTTGCTAAATTTCATCAAAAACTATTGAATTTCCCATTTTGGTGTCAATTTTGCGTCAAATCTGATGTCTTTGTACATTTTTGCGTAAGGCAGTGCGTTTTGCAGTTTTTTGCCGGTTTTTTAAGACCCCGACGTTTCGCAACTAGGCAGTTTGCAGAAATTTTCAAAACATTCGAAAAAAAATAATTTTAGAATTTTTTTAAAAATCTCAATTTTCAAATCGCAAAATTTGCCGAAAATCATTGTTTTTCCGTTTTGAGTGCTGAGTTGCGAAACGTCGCGTTCCCAGGTCCCTTTTATTTCCTTATCAACTCCAATTTTCCCATTTTTTTTCTTCAAAATGTTCGCCTCCCCAATCCCATGTTTTCCCCTCCACTCACCATGGATAATTGGCAATGTAGACGTGTTGCGGATTGTTGATACGTGTCAAAACTATGTGTTTCTCGCCAATTGAGTCCTCCCAAAGAGGATACAGTTGGGGAACGGATGACATTCGGTTTTCGGAGCAGTTTTTCGGAAGATTTTAGGCCAGAATTGACGAGAAAATGGGGTAAGAAAGTGGGGAAAGGGGAATGAGAGATAAAAAGATAAAAAGTATGCAACTTGGGGTGAGGGTTGGAGGGGGGATTAACTCGTTATCAGCTAGCTATCACTCTTCTTTATCAATTGTTGTTGCCAGGAGTAACCGATGAGGGGAGGGGAAAAGGGGGAATTGGGGGTAATTGTTTACTCTGTTCTAACTGATTCGAGTGATCAGTAGGATGGACGACGTCATTTGGATGATAATAGTGCGGATAATAATAGTGAGGAAACGCGACGCGACCGCAACGCGTCTGTCTGGTTTTTTGAACTTTTCAACTCTTGAAGTTAGGCAGCACCGAGCTAGATATAGAAACGCAGGTTTTCCCGGAAAACTGCTCCCCGACGTTTCGCAACCGGCTATTTTGCAATTCAAGGTGTAGGCGTTTTGCCCGGTGACATATTGTGGTTTAAGAGAAAGTTGAGTTGCGAAACGTCGTAGCATCCTGACGTTGTAACGTTTCGCAACTTTTCATATTGCAACTTGTTAATAGACATTTTCCGGCAGATGTTGCACTTGGAAATTTGTGGAAATTTTGAAATTAAAAAAAAAAACTGAGTTGCGAAACGTTACTGTTGAACATTTTTTCAGAGGTGCGAAACGTCAAGGTCTGCCGCACCCCGACGTTTCGCAACTTTTCACTTTTTGAGTTTTTCCATCCGATTTCTCAGTTTTTCTTCATTTTTTCCTTTTGTTCACAATATTCTCCTTTGTTTTTCAGATAACCTTCCCTCTTCACTCAACGCCAACACAATTTTGTTGTTGCTTTGCTTCGCGCCCCTAATTAGCAAATCGAGAAGAAAAACGAGAAGATATGGATACCCGATGACCTTGAACATAGTTATGTAAACTTTGCCTCCAAGTGGATTAAGCATGAAGAAGATTAGAAGGAGGAGGATGAGAAGAAGGAGGAGGAGGAGGAGAAGCTCAAATGAACAAGTTAGTTCTGCGGTTATTTTTAGCCTTTTTTGGGGATAAGAGTGGTACGGTAGGGTAAGATGTCTTGGTTTCGAAATGTCGGGGTTTCGAAGTGTCGCAGTTTCGAACGAAATGTCGCCGGTTTCGTAATGTCGCGGTTTCTAGATGTCGCGGTTTCGAAATGCATCGGTTGCGAAGTGTCGCAGTTTTGAAATGCACCGGTTTCGAAATGCCTCGGTTTCACAGTGTCCCGGTTTCGAAGTGTCTCGGTTTCGAAATGTCGGGGTTTCCAGATGTCACTTTTTTGAATTGTCGTGGTTTCGAAATGTCGCAGTTTTGAAATGTCGTGGTTTTGGATTGCCACTGTTTCGAAATGTCCCTCCCCCCCGGTTTCGAAGTGTCGTGGTTTTGGAATGCCAAGGTTTCGAGATGTCGCGTTTTTGAGATTACCGGTTTCGAAATACCTTGGTTTCGAAATGTCGGGGTTTCCAGATGTCTGGGTTCCAAGCTGTCAGAATTTTAAGATGAAATGTCCCCATTTTGAGCCAGATCGATTTTGGCTTCAACAGTCTGTTCTAGGCTCTAGGCATCTTCCCGAAAATTCAAAATTTCAATACATTTTTTTGTTAACAAAGAACACTGCTTCATAATAACAGATGAGATGACGGATGGATGGTACAAGACATGAATATTATTAGCAACATTATTATTATTATGATCATCAGCTAGTTCTTCTCTAGCCATCAACCAAACTACTTCATCTCAATCAATGCTCGGCCAGTGCGCGTTCCGACTCGATGAGTTGCTTCTCGATGCGATCAAACTGGCTGAGTTGGCGTTGTTCCGGAGTCATCTCGTAGATGCCGCAACGAGCGAGACATTCGCCCTGGGTGCAGCAGAACGAGTCCTGCAGGAAGCGGAAGACCGAGTAGTCGAGACGCGGCGCTTTGCGAAAGGTTCTTCCGGCTTCGCTTTGGATGATGGCCATCTCGTCCCACATCCACGTGGTTCCGGATTGGAAGACAGCGAATTCTGGAAATTGAGTGGGATTGGGTCTAGAGTCTAGATCCTAGAGCCTAACAATTTAAGTTTTCTCTATTTTAGATATGGTACTGATTCGATCTAGAGTGATCTACATAATCTGATCTGCAGTGTTAAAAATTGCAAAAAAGTTGAGATCCAGGGTCCGAAATTTGACATTGTCAGCGTACTCGACGCAGTACCGTGTAAAAATAGAGGAAAGG
The DNA here is from genome assembly GCA_900536345.3 of Caenorhabditis sp. 39 LS-2015. Classification (NCBI taxonomy): domain Eukaryota; kingdom Metazoa; phylum Nematoda; class Chromadorea; order Rhabditida; family Rhabditidae; genus Caenorhabditis; species Caenorhabditis waitukubuli. Next base: position 7,126 of record LR563087.1, on the reverse strand, counting down.
TTAGAGTCTAAAGCCAAATTCAAATATACTTGATCCTAATGCCTACTCTAGCCCCCTTATCATTTTTCGCTGCGAGACCCAACCTACCTCCTTTCGGGCACATGAGCTTCTTCTCACTGCACGATCTTTCGACGGCATCGAGCAGTTGACGGTTAGTCCAGCAGTCGATACCGGCCAGCAGGCAGAAGACGACAAGAGTGGCGGATAGCTTCAGCATTCCTTCAAAAGTATCAACCTTGATTTAGTTTATGGTAGTGGATCAGAGGGGCAGAATGAGGAGGAGGTTAGCATTTCCAATATGCCCCGCCCACATGGTGCATGAGCTCGTGGTAAAGGAAATGTCGGGTAATGATAGGTTAAACTTGAGCATAAACTTGAGCTTATCGACCACTCGGGATTATATGAAAAACATGTGGTTTCACCTTGTGAGCCATGACTAGATTCAAAGGTTGTAATTTGAATTTGAATTTTTTTTTGAAGATGGGGAATTGGGATTTTGGGCTCTAAATTGGCTGCGTTCCTTTGGCTAGCTGAGTATTCATGGGGGACGAGCTAAGTACTCAGGCACCAGAAATACGCAACCAATTGATAGGCGCGAGACTGCGCGACATTTCGAAACTAGGTTAGGTAGGGTTTTTGGCATATCTTCAAAATCATAAATTTCAAGTTTCCAAGTGCTACAATGACTATTTCTAGAGCCGCTCCCTCATGATTTTCTAGACTCCGCCCCTTTTTTCTTCTTCATTAGGATGATGATACTAGCTAACAGGGTACATGACACTTATGCACAAAAATACGCTGATTTTTGATGAAAGTGCAAAGTGATAACGAAAAAATGAGTAATTTTTGAGCGAGATGCGATTTTGGCCATACTTAATTAGGGTCTACGTGTATTTTGACATATATCTCAGTAACCGGTGAAGATATCAAAAAGTTGTCAACTAGGAACTTGTAGCCCTTAAAATTTTGCGTCTATTTGTAGTTTAAAGTTTTTCCATATCTCTCACCGTTCCTGAGATGTATTAATGCGAACTCAACATGGTGCATCGCGTCTCTCGTAAATGTACACTAAGCTGGCAAGGGTGTATCTCTGGAACGGTGAGAGGTATTGAAAAACTGTCAACTACAAAAATACGTAACTCATCAAGGGCTACAATTTTGTAGTTGACAACTTTTTGATATCTTAAACTGTTCTGGAGATATGCGTCAAAATACAAATTGGGTAAAGCGAAACTTAGCGGTTATCATGGTAAAAACGATAAATCGATAAAAATCAATTTTCGAAAGCATTTTGAGATTTGATTTGATTGTAAATAAAGTGAATGAACAAAATAAGAATAAAAATAATTAGTCAAAAAAGAAAAAAGGTAAAAATAGAAGAATAAACATTGGCTCCGTTACTTTCCAAATGGTACACTTCGGTATGTAGTAGTTGGGGTATGTTAACCTTGAGAAATCGGAAGTCTTCTGAACATTTTTCGAATTTCGAATGCTTTATTTCATTGAAAACAACGTGTAAAAGGCAAAAAAAATAATTTAAAAATGAGAAAATCCAAATTGCACTGAAAATGGAGTGATTCTGAAAGTTTTTCTGAAAGTTTTCCGTAATTTGGTTCAAATTTCTCTATTTAAGCCCATTTTTGAACAAGAGCTAGTTTAGGGGTCTAGGAACACCTAAATTTGAGTAATAATCGGTCAAATCATCATCTGAAGCAGATGAAGTCATCAACATCATCTGGAACTTGGAGAGTACCATATAAAGGTTGTCTCTAGTGTTAAAATCGGCGAACCACATCAGAAAATTGGGTTCTTTGGGTTTTTGACATTTTGAGAAATTGGAAATTTAAATAGATATCAATTTAATGAATTTCAGCTCCCAATAATTATAAAGCCAAAAAATGACTAACCAGCAGCTGCGAGAAGAGCCTTGATGATGATCCAGTTCCAGTTCCAGTTCTACCGATGACAATGATATGGTGCATGTCGTGTTTGTGATTTCCCTGTAATACATGGATTACGGTGGATCGTGGTGAGACCCAAAGAAGTCAAAGAGGTCGAAGGTACGTCTGCTTATCACTTTTCTACCTACCACGACGTTTCGCAACCTCAGTAGGGTCAAATGTTTAGAAAAAAAACCCTAAGCTAATTGTAAGCTCCGCCCACTTTAACCGTAGGTATCCCATGATCCTTTCGCACAATAGTATGAGAAGTTGAGCCTTGTAAAACTAGAAAATAAGCAAAAATTGCAAAGGCCAAATGCATTTGTCAGCCGCGTCAAATGCACCATAAACACGAGAAAGCAATCAAGTGGAAATGAAATGTGTTGTGTTGCACAACAAGAAGAAAAGGGGCGTGGCTTGTGGTGGAGTTGCCACACACACACACACACAAACAAGTGGGCGGAGCCTAGATTTCCGTTTAAGACCCACAGAATCTTGACATCTAGAACTCTAGAACTACAAAATGTACAAAATGACCGGTCGAAATGGCGCTTATCAGTCAACCGTCATTCGAATGAGGTGATACTTGATAAGGAGGGGAGAGGGGTGATAAGCCACACTTGTTGGTTGAGTTTTGATGTTGAAATGACAATGGGGAGGTTGGAGACGAGTTTCACGTCAAATTTTGAATAAAGTACAAGTTTTTCAGTTAAAAATGCACAATTTCGAACAAAACCGCGGAAAAACGCGTATATCTCAGGAACGGTAATAGATATTAAAAACTTGTGAATTGCAAAGTTGTAGTCCTTGAAATTTTGCGTTTTTTTGTAGTTGACTATTTTTTTATATCTCTTACCGTTCCTCAGATACGCTTTTGCCAGTTTAGTGTACACTTACCTTGCAAAGTATATGGTACTTCGCCCTCTTCTCGTATTGACAATTTTTTGAGTAGGCTGCGCAATTTTGTTTATATTTTGAAAGTGATGAGAGATATCAAAAAGTTGTCAACTACAAAGTTGTAGCCCTTGATATTTTACACATTTTCGCAGTTGACAATTTTTTTCCAAAACGCCTCCGAGCCGAGTTACACTGCAATGTTCCTCATGCTTTTCAAAAACTTTAGGATTCCCAGGTTTTTGAGGCCAAAACTTTACACAAAGTAAGAAAAAGTGACACTTGATAAATAGATGGCTTCGAAATTTGAAACTTTACACTGAAAAAAAAGAAAAAATGGCAGGCGTTATTAAGCAGGGAGCAGGTAGTTAGGAATGGCTGAATAAGCAGTGAAAAAAAAGAAAAAAAAATTTTTTTTTTTTGGATTTTTTGGATTTTTTGAAGCGAAAAAAGAGAAGAAAAAGGAAAAGGAAACGGACGGACAGAACAGGAACAATAGAATGTCTTCTTCTTTTTCTTTTTTTTTCTCCATTTACGCAACATTTTTTGAGCCGCCCTTCCCCGCCCCCCATACACACTCAAAAGTGTTGCACAATTGAATAGGAAGGGAACAAAGTTTTTTTTTCTTTTTTGAGAGGGTATACGGTAGGTTTGCGGATTGGAAAAATGGATTGGTCGGGAAAGATAGGCACTTTGAATTTGGAAAAATTAAAAAATATTTTTTTTTTTTTCAAAATTTTGATTTTTGATTTTTTTTTTTTGAAATTTAATTTTTTTCTGTTATCCAGGATAACTTTGCAATTATCAATTTATTCTAAAAGAAAAAATATTGATTTTGAATTTTTTTTTGTTAATTTTAAATTTTTTGAAAAAATTTTAACAAAAAACTGAAACTTTTTTTAAAACGTTTATATTTTTTGCGAATTTAAAATTTTTTGCTTTTTCAAATTAATATTAAAGTTGTTATTTTGAATTTTCAAACAAAAAATTATATTTAACAATTTTTAAAATTTTCAGTTTTTGGAAAACATTGAAAAAAAAAAGATTTTTCTTTGAAATTCGATTTTTTTTTAAAGTTACAATTTATTTTTCATTAAAATGAATTTTAGTTTTTAAGCAAAAAAGGTAAATACGCAATTAAAAAAAAAAAAATTTTAATTTTTGAAAAATGTGACTTTTTCAAAAAAAAAATTTTCGAAGTTTTTTTTGAAATTTTTTTTGATAAATATTGGAATTAATTTTTGAATTGCTGTTTTTTATTTTCAAGCAAACATATATATATATATTCGCAATTTTTTCTCGATATTTAACTTTAATTATTCACCAGAAAGTTGCTAAATTTAAAAACTTCGAGATGTGGGGAGGGGGAGGGGGAAGGCGTTATGTTCTAGAGTTGCGATTACTGTAGCATATTCTATTCATGTATTCCTAACAATAGAAAAGAGGAAAGAGCACTCTAAAAAATTGAAAATTGAATAAATAAACAAATTGAAACAGAAATCTCATGAAAAATGGATGAAACGAGACTAATTCCGGAAATTGCTTCTTCTCCTTCTTCTCCCCATTCATCATCATTTTCCACTGCAAAAACGAGTATATGTTTAGTGTAAATGAGCCCTTCTTCTTCTTCTTACTCTGTTTACAAATCTTCTCCCTCCCTTTGGTCGCTTCTGTTCCCCTATCCATTGTAAGAATGAGAATGAGGGGACGAGGAGATGACGGGCGGTCCGCCGCGATGCAGATGGACGGAGAGAGATTGATTGGGAATGGAGAAAAAGGGGGAAAATGAGA
>LR563083.1:36274-64231 GCA_900536345.3 Caenorhabditis sp. 39 LS-2015 | reverse complement strand
GGACGGCGATGGAGGTCCCGCCGTCTTCTCTTAACCATTGCGGACAAACCGACAGAATGACACACATACTCCAACTACTCTTTTGTATTATAAGAATGATATTTTATTTTCAAGAAAAATTATTTTTTAATTGAATAATATTTCTAATTGTAAGAGAAGAGAAATTGAAAAAAAATCAAATTTTCAAAAAAAAAATCAAAATTTTGAATTTTTATTTTTTCCGCCATTTCATCTCATTTTTTCGCATTTTTTGAAGGTTTGGAAATATTTTTTGTGAATATTTAAAAAAAAAAAGTCAAATAAAAAATTCAAAAAAAATTATAATTGGAAATTTTTAAATTTTTAAAAATCATTTTTTCCCATTTTCAATTTTTTTTAATTTTGAAAAGTGATAGAAATTTATGAAATATTTTTTGAAAAATAACTCTTATTTTATTGTTCAAAATTAAATTGTAACAAAAATTGCTCAAATTATGGAAAAAAATTTCAAAATTTTCCAGAAAATTTTGAAAAACTGCAATTTCAAAATATTAAAAATTGGAAAACAATTGGGATTCGACATATTTTTCAACAAATTATTTGCAATGTTTTATTTAAAAAAAATTTCAAAAAAATTATGAAAATTTTTTATTTTTTTAGAAAAAAACATTTTATCAACTTTTATCATTTTACAAAAAAAAATTATTTAAAATTCTTCTTCTCTTCTCAAATTTTCTGTTTTTTTACTTATTTTTCTCAAAAACTCTTCATTTTTCACTTCTCTAAATTCCCCAAATTTTTTCAGAATTCTCATTTTCTTCACTTCACTGATATGGGTTGTGGCCCATCGAGCGAGCGTAACACTACTTCTACTGAATTAAGTGAGTCTCCTTTTTTGTTGTCTTATAATGCAAGTGTCCTCTGTTCAAAAATTTGAAAAAAAAATTAAAAAATTTTGTGTGACTTTACCATTTTTTTGAATCCTGTTCTTACTAATTGTAACCATTTGAAGTGTGTGTCTCTAATAAAGTGTTCTCTCAGAAAACCAGCAAAACCGATCAGCAGCAGCCGTCCCCTCCTCGTCGTCGGCGGGCAATGGAAATGTAAAAAAGTCGCGGCATTCTGGGCAGACGGCGACGGCATCGTCGTCCAGCAGCAAGAAGGACAAGAAGAGTCATCGGAGCAGCAAAAAGGACAAGAAACGATCGCCGTCGCCACAGCCACAACTTAGTGAGGAAGAAAACGGGGAGAACAGGGGGAAATAATAAGTTTTGTCTAGCAAACACTGATAGTAGGGCTTGCGTTTATCGGGCGGGTCTTACCACGAGCATAGGCGAGATGGTTCGAGAGAGAGAGAGTAAGAGCGCGTGCGGAGACGCAGATATAAACAACCGCGAGAGGCACTCTTGAAACTGAAAATCCAACTTTTTGAAAAACAGGTAAGATTCCTGTTGGTTTCGTGATGCGACACGCAACACAACGCACTCACTGCTTTTGCAGGGGTTACAGCACAATCGCTTGCCGATTCTTCATCATTATATTGAACAATAGCCCTAGGGAAGAGAAATTCGTTCTTGCTTTTGGCTACCTCGACGTGAAACGTGCAACAATCCCGGCGGGACCAGCGGGTTTCGTGTCGCGTCACAGCTCAACAAAATGTTGCAAATTAAGAAAAAAATCCCAAAGTTATTCCATTTCTTTCATAATATATTCGAAACGGATATGCTAGGGTGGATGAGGGTGATAATCCGATGGAGAACATAATCAACAAATTGATATGGATACGGATAATCTGATAAATGACATTAGTGTGATGATGCGTGTTGGTCTGCCTGCCGTGGGTTATTATGTTTTTCAAAATTTCTATTACATATTTACCACCAAATTGCTAATCGAGCCAATTTTCAGCTATAAAATCAGCAATTCTTATTCAAAAATGGTATCGGAGATGCGAGGCACGTCTGGAGGCGCGACGGCGTGCCACGTGGCAAATATTCACTGCATTAGAGTATTCCGGAGAGCAGGATCAGTTGAAGGTTGGGTGGTTTCTTTCGAAAAAAGACAATTTTTTGATACCTCTTACGGTTACTGAGATAAATGCCAAAATACATGGTACCTAGAGCATATTTCCTCACTTTACAAGTTAAGCAATTCAAAAATTCAAAAAACCGCAAAATCTAAACCTAAATTTTCCATTTTCCAGCTCTACGACTTTTTCGCCGACGTAATCCGCGCAATGGCCGAGGAGAACGGGAAAACGGGAGAAAACGGGCGGAGCAGTCCGTTGATGAGTGCCCTGTCGCATTACGCAAAACCGTCGTTGGCGGATTCAGAAGGCGATGCGATTCGAAAAATGTTGGAGGACACGTCGCCAGCTAATATTGAAATTGATCGAAATTACAAGGTAAGATTTCTCAATTTAGTGATTTTGAAAAACTTAAATTCAACTTCAGGGTCCGACACTTTCATTGCCACTTGACAAGCCGCAAATTGCCAAAATGGTAGAGGCGTTTAAAGTGAACAAAGTTCTCCATCCGAAATACGTCTTGATGATTTTACAAGAGGCTCGGAAAATTTTCAAGTCAATGCCCGCTATTTCAAGAATTTCAACGTCAATTTCTAATCAGGTTAGTGTTGAAAATGCACCGTTTCGCAATCAGAGCTCAGCTTTTGACAGCACTCAAACAGTTAAAATTTTAAGTTAAAAACCCCTAAATTTGCAAAGTAATTCATCAAGATTCAATTGAACGCTCTGTGAAAAAAAACACATTCGAAGTTTCAGATGACGTTCCTCATCTGAATCTTGATAGATCACCACGAAAATTTAGGTTTAACTAGAACTCTTAACTAATTATTGTCCAAATCTCAGCTCAAAAGGATCATTTTTAGCCTTTGGGGTATACAAAACGTGCCCTACAGCAACAGTACCACCGTTGAAATAGGATATACATGGAAGTGATCAAATTCAAAAATTCAATAACATTGTAGTTGATCACTTTTTGCTATCTCATATCAGTTCGAAACCTCCCCAGTTTCAGATCACAATCTGCGGGGATTTACACGGAAAATTCGACGACTTGTGCATAATTCTCTACAAAAACGGCTACCCGTCAGTCGATAATCCGTACATTTTCAACGGTGACTTCGTGGACCGCGGAGGGCAATCAATTGAAGTGCTTTGTGTTCTTTTCTCGCTGGTCATCGTGGATCCAATGTCGATTTACTTGAATCGAGGCAATCATGAGGATCATATTATGAATTTGAGATATGGATTCATCAAGGAGTTGTCCACCAAGTATAAGGTCAGCTGCGTCCGATTTTCCACATAAATATTCGTTGAATTTTCCAATTCCCAAAGAAACCTTCCCTTTTCCATTCCAGGACCTCTCAACTCCAATAACCCGTCTGCTCGAGGACGTCTTCTCTTGGCTTCCGATCGCCACCATCATCGATCGAGACATTTTCGTCGTTCACGGCGGAATTTCGGATCAGACGGACGTGGCGAAACTCGAGAAAATTCCACGTCATCGATTCCAATCGGTGCTTCGTCCGCCTGTAAATAAGGGAATGAACGAGGAGAATAAGGAGAATTCGGCGGTGAATGTGGACGAGTGGAAACAGATGTTGGATATTATGTGGAGCGATCCGAAGCAGAATAAGGTACAAATATAGGCGGCGAAAGCAGAGAACTAAAAAAATCGATGAACATTGCGAAAAAGCGAAATAGAAACCGAGATTTTAAGCTGAAATTTCGTCATCTCGCCAAATTAGTCAATGTGTGCAAACACCGCGACGCGCAAATGCACAAATGTGCGTTAGTTGACGCGCAGTTAGAAAATTAAAAATATTACTTTTAAAATGGTTTAAATACCTTTTTAAAACTGCAGCTGTCAGTTTTTTTGTAAAAAATCCAATAAAGCACTTTTAATAATAAAAAAATATTCAGGGCTGCTGGCCGAACGTTTTCCGCGGCGGGGGGTCATACTTTGGAGCGGACATAACCGCATCGTTCCTGGAAAAACACGGTTTCCGTCTGCTCGTCCGTTCCCACGAATGCAAATTCGAAGGCTACGAATTCACGCATAACAACACTTGTCTTACCGTATTCTCTGCCTCGAATTACTACGAAACTGGCAGCAATCGAGGCGCATATGTGAAGTTTATCGGCAAATCGAAACAGCCGCACTTTGTGCAGTATATGGCGAGTAAGACGCACCGTAAATCGACACTTCGCGAGCGATTGGGAGTGGTCGAAGAGTCGGCGGTGAAGGAGTTGAAGGAGAAGCTGAGCTCGTTTCATACAGAGTTGCATAAGGAGTTTGATAATGTGGATATCGATAATTCTGGTGAGATCAATTGATTTCTTAAATTTTTGCCTGTTCAATTTTTATTTTTATGTAAAAACTTCCAGGCAAACTTCCAATCCTAAAATGGAGTGAATGTGTGGAGCGAATAACAGGTCTCAACTTGCCATGGATCGCACTCGCCTCGAAAATCTGCATACTCAGCGAAGACGGAAAGTACGTGATGTACAAGGAGGACCGGAAAATTGCACAAGTCGGCGGGACACATGCACAGGAAAAAGACATTGTCGAGTCGTTATACCGACACAAAAGCACACTGGAGACGTTGTTCCGGTTCATGGACAAGGACAATTCGGGGCAGGTGTCCATGCAAGAGTTCATTGATGCTTGTGAGGTGGGAACTCGTGGTCAACTATTATTTTTTCTGGGAAAATGAGCTACATGGCCTAGAAAATGCAAGCCGCCACGCGAAACGCGACGCGTGGGTCTCGCAGAGCCACAGTAAACTTTTTTCGCCAAGTTGTTATGCGTCTTTGCAACGGCATACGGTTTCTAACGCAATTTTTTTTATTTTGGGTTACTGTTCTAAAGGCGCATAACAAATTTGCGAAAAAAATGACTGTAGCGCTGCGAGACCCACGCGTCGCGTTTCGCGTCGCGGCTTGCGTTTCGCGTCGCGGCTTGCGTTTTCTAGGCTAAGTAGCTCATTTTCCCAGAAAACAATAATATGAATCATCATCTTCATTTTCATTATCATTTCCAATTTCAATTTTCCAGGTGCTCGGAAAGTACACAAAACGTCCGCTAAACACCGGCTACATTGCCGACATTGCCCAATCCATCGATTTCAACAAGGACGGATTCATCGATTTGAACGAGTTGTTGGAGGCGTTTAGGCTAGTGGATCGACCCATTTTTAAGTGATCGTTTTCGCAATCCACCTACTGTAAACCGTTTTTGAGTTTGTTTTTGTCTCGTTTCACTCGTTGTCCTCCTCACTCACCCACACTCACAATCCAATGTTTTCCGGTACGGGTTGGTATTTTTTAAATTGTATAAATATTGTAAAAGTTAAAAAAAAAAACTAAATGAAATAAAAAATTCAAAATCCAATCAACATTTCAATTTGATAAAAACCTGCGCGTCAAATCCGATGCATTCCGTGTCAGTACACAGTTTGGCTCAAAGTGTCGCTGATGTGGACCATCTGATCAAACAAAAACGGGCAAAATGAGTCGACACGGGCGGCTTGGCTCAATCGCCGAAATTTCTCTCTAAAAACCGAAATTATGCTGACGGCTACTGCGATTTTATTGATTTTTGCGACCATTTTAGGTAATTTTAATTTTTTTGTTCGGTGCGATGGAGAGCATTTGCATATTTGGAAAAAAAAAGTTTTTTTTCAACATTCAAAAACGAACTTTAAGAAAAACTGTGAAAACATATACAAAAAAGATTAAAAAGGTGCGATTTTCTAGTAAAAACCCCAGAAGTGTGCAAACACCACGACACGCAAATGCACAAATGTGCGTTAGTTGACGCGCAATCAGAAAATTGTAAATTTGACGTTTTTACCGAAAAAAAAAGAAGAAAACTGGTGTTTTGAAACTTGATTATTCACATTTATTCATCCACGGAGAAATTGCGCAAAATAGCAGTAAAAAACGAGATTTTCCGCAAAATTTTCGTTTTTCGCGACGCTTACTCAGAAAATTGAAAATTTGAGGATCAAAATAACCCAGATACCTTCAAATATGCGATTTTTCGACATTAGTTTTTGCTAAAAAAAAATCAATAAATCAATTCCTCCCCAGACACCACAAATTCTCAACTTTTGTGCCCGGGTAACGCTTTCCCATTCGATTACCAAACTTGTGATCCAGAACTTCGATCCCAATGTCCATCGGGATTCACTTGTCGGTGAGTGATAGGAAGAACACCTCGAAAAAGGAGATTCGATCAATTCCAGTCCATCCGTCAACAATTCCACGGGAACAACAGTCAATTTGTGTTGTGAAAGCGGCAGAATGACCGCTTCTGATTGTAAGATTTCCCGGGGCTCCAGTGTTAATTCCGAACTTTTTAGGGTTCACCGACAAGCAGTTAACGCCGAATATTCTGCCGATTGCACCATATGTTTTGATCGAAACGGTGAGGTAGAAAAAGGAAAATAAACTAAAAACATGTTGAAGGTGCAACTGTCGCCTGCAAGTGCAATTTTGAATTTCCCGCCGGCTCGAGTCGGCGACGAGTTGGTTGTTATCAGTTCGCCGAACTATATCACAGGAATCCTTCAATCATTTACGGTATCGAATCTCATCAATCCCGGATACATTCATGTGGTCACGGTGATCGGTAAGCTTAACAGCGGCGCGTCGTGCAATCATTCAGTTTAAGCAACTGTAACATTTTGCAACTTTTCATTTCTCACTCAAAAGGGTAAAACAATGATTTTTCTGAAGCACTTGCAGACCCGCTATACAAGCCATTCGCCGTGTTGCTCAACTACAACATCATCGTCGGTCAGCCGACTCAAACGGTCAATGTGACGGCTTCGCAGCGATTTGTCGCCTATCTGGACAACACTGTAACGATGCCAAAACAGGATTCGTGTGAGTTTTACTGCTAGCTTTTGAATTTGATTGTCAAAGTTTTACCAAGTTACAAAAATGCATTCTGCAATTACGAAATTTCGAAACTGAAAAATTTTGAAAATACAAAAAATAAAACCACTGCATTTTGATACCACGACACTTCGCAACCACTGAATTTTGCAATAGTGATTGAATTTGGTAACTACGAAATTTCGCAACCGTTTAATTTTAAAATCGAGACATTCATACGGTAGCCAGTAAATCTACACTAAATTTGATTTTTTTGTTTTCCAACAAAAAAATTTTTCCCATTTCCCAAAAGCAATATTCCAGACCGTTCAATGTACATGGTTCTGATCTTCTACACCGCTTCTCCCATTACTCTTGAAGGAACTACGCCACGTACGTGAAATTCTTTGTTTTCCTTACTTATTTTCAACAAAACACTAATTTTTGTTTTTTTTGCAGAAGACATGCTTCTGGGCACTTGTACCGATACGAAATGCCTGTTTTCGAGTTCCCCACTTATCACGAAACTCGGAAAACAGCCATCGGCTGGGACACTGTTTTATGTGAGTTTTTCTGTGGAATCTGGGTGAAAATTTGGATCAATCGAAGAATTTTTGGAAATTTTGAAATTTAAAACTTAAAAACTGCGTTTTTGAAAATTGAAAAAAACTGCTAAATCAGCTGCGTTGCGGCCGCGTCGCGGCTCAAAGTATCATGATAACTAGGCTCTTTTCTCAACATTTCCCATTTCCAGCTCACCACCAAAAACACCGTCTTCGCCACCGATTCAAACGTCTCTTCGTCTGCCACCTCCTCCTCCTCATTCATCCTTCTCACTCTCACAATCCTTCCCGTTTTTTGTCTCATTTTTTCTCGCTAAAAATTTGAAAAAAAAAATGCTGCAGTTTTCCAACATGTTAAACACGATAATGACAGTGTCAGCAGACGTAACAAATCAAATAAAAAAAGAAAAAGACAGTGGAAAAACTTGCAGCAGAAAAGGAATTGGAGTTGGATCAAAGAACTGTGTGTGCACAGCTTTGTCTCGAAATTCGAATTTGCTCAAAAAACATATAAAATGGCAAAAGAGTTAGTTTTTGGCGACTCAGAAACACTCAGAAACATGATTTTATTTTTTCAAGTTTTTCTCTTCGCAGTTCTGGTAAGTTTGAAGTTTTTTGAAGAAAAATTCAGATTCTTTTTTTATAAACATTGATGGAAAACCACGAAAAACTGGCAAAAACTGTAAAAATCAAGTTTTCCAGCTGAAATTTCGTTTTCAAGCTGAAACCGCCAATGTGTGCAAACACCGCGACGCGCAAGTGCACAAATGTGCGCGATTCGACGCGCATTGCAGGAAATTAAAAGTCAGGCGATTAAAATGAAAAAAATCATTTTGAAATAACAATTTTTCAAGGAAATTGAGGAAAAATAAATGCACACAATAATGAAAAACAGAGAAAAAATTAATTATTTCAGTCATTTTTTTCCAGAGTTGTATAATACATACGCAAAAAATATCCGGAGACGTTGGCGCTGAAGACGTTCCTGTGGTCACCGAGAATCCATTTCTTATCAATATTCCAACTATCAATTGGGATGATATTTTGGTGAATTTTTTGAGAAAAAAAATATTTTTTTGTTTTTTCGAATTTTTTTTTCAATTTTTCAAAATTTTTTTAGTGTTCACTATTTCTAAATGTTCATTTAAAATCAATTTCAATTTTTTTAAAGAGAAATAGCTTTTGTACATTTAAATTTAAAAAAAAACACGCAAATTTAATAAATTTGAATTTTCAGGAATTTCGAATTTTCGGAAATTTGGAATTCAAAAAAAAATTATTTTTTATTTTGAGCTTTTTAATTTTTTTTTAAACTTTTAAATTTTAGATTTAAATTTAATTTAAAAATTGAATAACAACAATTATTTTCTTGAAAAAAATTTTTTTTTTCAAAATTTCAAAATTTTTTTAATTTTTTACAAGAAATTTTTTTGGAATTTTTTTCAAAATTTTTTTTTTAAAACACTGAAATCCGTGATCAGCAAGTGTCTAACACTTGGATTACTGATCGACTTTACCCTTTACCTTTACCCTAATTTTCATTTTTCCAGAGAAACTTTAACATTCCCACAATTCCCCCCCTTCAAATCCCAACTTTAGATCCGAATTTCTGGGTAAGCTCCGTTCAAAATCTCCGCAACCTCGCGTCGTCGTGTTTGCGGACTTTTCCATTTGCCGTAACCCGTCATTTTCCAGCAAAACTTGCCGACTTTGGCGCCAATTCAAATTCCCACTTTGGATCCGAATTTTTGGAAAAATCTCAATATTCCAACGATTCCACCGCTAGTTTTCCCAACGTTGGATCCCAATTTTTGGGTAATAGCAATGTTGAAAATTTTAAAAATCAAAAAAAAATTTAAAAAATTATAGCAAAACATCATCCAATTACCCACCCTTCCACCGTTCCAAATCCCAACTTTAGATCCCAATTTTTGGGTGAGTTTTTTTTTTTTAATTTTTAATTTTTTAATTTTTCAAATATCGTTACCCGCGTTTTCCAGAAAAACCTGCCAACCCTTCCCCCGTTTCAACTTCCCACCCTTGATCCGAACATTTTTGTGAGTTTGTCAGGTTACTGTAGCCATCTCACGCAAAATTGCAGAATTTCCCGACTCCGACACCGCGGACCGCGCAATGCACGTACAAGTTGGCGCAAGAGATTCAGAACAATTCGACGTTCGAGTCGTCTTTGAACTACACGAATGTTCAGTCGATAATCGATAATTTGCTGGAAAAATCGATAAGTTTGTGTAGCGGATATCAGAGTCAGAAGTTGACGGACTTGTCGGGAAAATATCAGGTTTTGGTTGCCGATTTTCAACAGGTGGGTGAGCAGAACGCAATGCTGATAGTCCTGATTCGAAATTTCGCAATTGCGCGGCTGGAAAATCAGAATTCAGCGTCGTTCAATTTTTTTCAAAGGTTGAAAATTTTTTTAATTGGATTTTTTTTAATGTTTTAAAAAATTCAAAGTGAAAGGTTGCGAAACGCCGCGACGCCGTTTATACGCGTTTTCATTTAAAAAACTTTTGGAAAAATTTAAAAAGTCTGATTGTGAGAAAAACTGTTTTTTTTCCGGATTTTTCTAATTTTTTATCGATTTTTCTTCATTTTCCAGGCCGTCCCTTACCTCTCAACAGCCCAACTAAAAACCATACTTCTCGGTATTCTAAACGCCGATTCTCTCCAAGTTTCTCAAATTTTCTTCTCCAAAACCATGGAAAACCTGTCGAATGCAGAAGTGGTCAACAAGATTTCCAAGGTCTCCTCGCAAATCGGTCTCCTACAATTGGATCTGGCTCTTAGTCCGATTTAATTGTTTTTTTTTAAAATTTGAATGAAACATTTTCAAAATGTTTTTTACTTAATTTTTGGAGAGTTTCTCTAACAAGGGAACGTTTTATAAATACTTACTATCCGGAAACCGAACTGATATTGGCACCACTCCCGACCCGAATCAAGATTTCTTGCATCCTCCCCCCCTCAGTTGGAGACAGTGAAGAAAGAAAAATGTGCTTGAGCTGTAGTAGAGTGTGGTTCAGAACAAAACAAGAATTATATTTTTTTTGATTTTTTATTGTTTTTTTTTTTGAAGACAATTGATGACAATCAACGGAATGTGTGAATGGGAATATTAACAGAGGAAAAAATCAACAGGAATTTAAGAAATCGAAGAGATGGGAAATAGTTAGAATGGCCTGCTGGTTGTTCTCGACCTCGCGAACCTCGGCCAACTTGCGTCTGTAGCCATCGTTGATTATGTGCTGTTTGCGCAGCTTCTTGGCCATTCCGCTCTTCGTCTTGTGTCCGGAAACTCGAGCATTCTGCGTGTGGCCGATGAATCGACTCTGACGGCGCAGAGTCCGTCTCTGCTTTCTCGATTCCCGATCTTGGAACACTTTCTTTTGCAGACACTTGTGATTCTGAATTGTCTCGTCGAATTTAACGTCTTCAGAAGTTGAAGGGGCATTGTGATTGTGATTCCAGATGGATGGATTGGAATCAGAAGATTTGGTGGTCTGAAAATGATACGATAAGGTAAATAGGATAAACGAAGAACGGAATGATTACCTTCTTGGAGAATTTCATCTTCTTGAGAATAGTTGAAAGGAACATGGTAAGTTGATGATAGTGGAGAGGAATTCTGAAAAAGGAAAAGAATTAGAAGATGATGATGAATGGGCAGAGAGAGAGAGAGAGAGACGGATGAATACGACCTTCTTCTAGGAGGACAAAACGGAAGAATGACGGTCTCCCGACTCGTCAGCCGACATCGACATATGCCACGCCCCCTTGTAGTCTCCTCCCCGATTCCCATGGGAAAGTGATGAGAAATGAGGGAAAAAGGGGGAGGAGTGGCATGGGAAAGTGGGGGACAGGTGAGAGAAGATGGGAGGAACATGTGCAGGTAGACACAGGGAAACAATGAGAATGACAATAAACAGTTATCAGATAAGATTCGAGAAGGTTACTGTCGATAGGAATGATAATGGAGCTTGTGGGAATATGGTGGATTATAATATAGTCATCCTATCAAAAGTTGATAGAAAATCAGAATGAATCAGATGAGGGGCACCTTTTCAGTCGCATTTCGAAGGCATCCAAAGAAAAACAAATGTACTGATTTTCAGAAAACCTGTAAGGATATGAGAAAGAAGACATAGAACCGTAGAAAGATTCACAATAAAATTCTGTTTCTCTAGTCATTGTAAAAATGATAGACAACAAACAGAAGCTCACATAGAAGGCATTGAATATCACGACTTGCCGGCACTCCATGCTCCATTTTGTTGTCTGACGTTCACCGGTCGCTGGCGAGTAACAGTGATGAATTTTAAAGTCTTTTATTCTTTATTTACAAAAAAAGAACCAAAATCTGCTCCTAATCCTACAAAAGTACAGAAAAGAGAAAGATGAACATGGTTTAAGTTTTTTGTTGTTGGAATTTTGATTTGGATTATTTTTCTATTTCTCTTGTGCTGGAAAACGGTTAAAAACAGGAATTCTACTGCAAACATGGCGTTTGTTTAAAGGCGGTAAAAACAAGAATCGTTTCCAACCAATAGCTAGGCAAAATCCAAGCCCGACTATAAAATGCTTCCTTGTAAAGCCTTCTCTCTCTTCGTACAATCACATCTGATCTATTCAGATTTTATATTAATTTTTGATCTATGACTATATCATGACCTGAACGTGCAGCTACGCCGCAATAGGCAGAATAAGCGAATTATTATACAAGAATGATCCTACAGAGGTCCATCAAGCTTCATTATCATTCTAACCTTCAATCTGATCGTTTTACAACCTTATCTAATGACTGGGATTTTTTTGATGTTTCATGATTCAGCACCACCATCCAAAACTTCATTATCATCATTCCTATCGTCAGTAACCTTCTCGAATCTTATCTGATAACTGTTTATTGTCTTTCTCATCGTTTCCCTGTGTCTACCTGCACATGTTCCTCCCGTCTTCTCCCACCTGTCCCCCACTTTCCCATGCCACTCCTCCCCCTTTTTCCCTCATTTCTCATCACTTTCCCATGGGAATCGGGGAGGAGACTACAAGGGGGCGTGGCATATGTCGATGTCGGCTGACGAGTCGGGAGACCGTCATTCTTCCGTTTTGTTCTCCTGGACGTAGGTCGTATTCATCCGTCTCTCTCTCTCTCTCTACCCATTCATCATCATCTTCTAATACTCTCTCTTTTTCAGAATTCCTCTCCACTACCATAAGTCAACCATGTTCCTCTCGACCATCCTCAAGAAGATGAAGTTCTCCAAGAAGGTAATCATTCAGTTCTCCCTTTATCCTCCTTTATCGCATTATTTTCAGACCACCAAATCTTCCGATTCCAATTCATCTATCTGGAATCACAATAACAATGGCCCGTCGACTTCTGAAGACGTCAAATTCGACGAGACGATTCAGAATCACGAGTGCCTGCGAAAGAAAGTGTTCCAAGATCGGGAATCGAAAAAGCAGAGACGGACTCTGCGCCGTCAGAGTCGATTCATCGGCAACACGCAGAATGCTCGAGTTTGCGGACACAAGACGAAGAGCGGAATGGCCAAGAAGCTGCGCAAACAGAACACAATCAACGATGGATACAGATGCAAGTTGGCCGAGGTTCGCGAGGTCGACAACAACCAGCAGGCCATTCTAACTATTTCCCATCTCTTCGATTTCTTAAATTCCCATTGATTCTCTTTTTCTCTGTGAATAATATTATTCCCATTTAACCATTCCGTTGGCTGTCATCAATCGTCTTTAAAAGAAAAAACAATAAAAAACCAAAAAAAAATATAATTCTCTGTGTTTTCTTCTGAACCGCACTCTCCTTCACAAAATTTGTTTAAAAAATGATTCATTCTTCCTTGTCAAGCAGGGAGAAATCAACAACAACAACAACAAAGAGAAAAAACAACAGATGAGGTAGTTCGAGTAACAGCAGTAACAGAGATGAAAATTTGGATGGGAACTGACAATGAGATCGGTAAGTCATGAACTGTCTTCGCAGTTTCTCTAGGAATTCGAAGTTCCCGGTCCAGAAGCACCACCGAGTCCGTTCTGGCCGGATCTTCGTCGACGGCAAGCACGACGATGCGATTGCCAGTGGTTCTGCTGGCACTCGACGCTGCAGTAGGCGGTGTTCCAGCAGCAGTGGTAGATCGCCTGCAGTCGGGAATTTTTTGTTAGGAAAAAAATTATTTTGAACTTAAATTTTTTTTCTGAATTTTTTATTTAAAAACGTTCAAATTTTTTTAGTTTCCCTGCAAAAATTTAAAAAAAAAATATTTATAAAAAAATTAAATCTAACTTGATGGTAAAAAATATGAAAAATTGGAAAATAAAACATGTCAAATTTTTTTTTCAATTATTTCGATTTAAATTGAAATGAATGTTTAAAAAAATAAATTTCGCTAAAACTATAAGTTTTTTGAAAAAATTGAGACTGTTTCCGTCAAGAACTGAAAAAAATGCTAAAAATCTAGAAAAATGAATTTTAAAAATTTCAAATCCCATTTTTTTGTTGTGAAACCCGTAATTAAAATTAAAATTTTAAAAATCCGTTTTTCGACAATTTTACAACTTTCCAGTGAAATCTCAAGTGCAGAGCGTTTGAAAAATTAAAAATTACAAAAAAAATATTTTTCAAATTTTCCTAGAAATTCAAAAGATATATTTCCTTATAATTCAAATCATATGAATTGAAATTTTTGAAAAATGTTAAAATATGAAAAAATGAAAAAAAAAACTAGTTTTCCAACAATTTTTTTAATTTCACCGTAAATATTATCGAAATTATTCTATCAAAATTTCGCCATTTTTTTTTGAGAAAATTTGAGAACTCGGTATCTAAATTTTGCGAAACCTGAATTTTCCATCAATTTTACAAAAAAAAAGTTTGGGACAAAAAACAAAAAATCACTGTAAATGCTGATTAAAGTTCTTCATTTTTGCAAAAGAATTTTTATTACTTTGTTTTGAATTTTTTTGAATTTAAATTTTAAAAAAAATCTGCAAAAAACTCCCGTTTCGATTAATTTTTCTCGGTTTTTTAATTTTTTTTTTGAAAAATTAGTTCAATTTTTTAAATTCTTGTTCTGCTGAATTTTTTTTTTATATCTGCGATTCAATTTTCCATCAACTTCAGGGAAAAAAATAGAATTTTTCAAAATCAAATTTTTGATATTGTTCGGTTTCACAAGCAACGCACCTCATTCTCGCACTGACAGCACCACTGCTTCTTCTTGGCGTCGGTCATCTCGCGACGGTGTCGTTCGTTCAGCTTGATGCTCTCGCACTTCAACTGCTCGCGGTACTTCGTCTCGAGATCGCCACGTGTCTGTTCGAGTTCCTCCTTGAATTGTTGAAGCAGTTCGGCGCGAATCTTCTGCTGATCGTTCAGAAACTCTTGATGCAGCTTCTCCGTCAGCTCGACGAGCGCTTTCTCGCGAGAATTGTGGTATTCGGTGAGCCACTGTTTCTGCAGTTCGACGATCAGAGTGCGGGTACGGTCGTCGACCAGCAGATCGTCTTCGACAGCGTTTCCGGATGATGCAGGTGGCTGACTCTGCTCGATGGTTTGCTCCATGGCGACGTGAGTTGGCAAGTGAATCAGATGAGCCGGTGGCAGAGAGGAGGACGATTGGTCCGCCATGTCGGCTGGAAAAAATGCATTTTTGAAAATTCGAAAAAAAAATTAAATTGTGAAATTATATTCAAAAAATTTTTAAAAATCGAAAAAATCAATTTTTGAAATTTTTAAAAATTTAAAAACAATTAAATTTCAAAATTAGTTTTTTCTAATTTTGGAGAATCGAAAAAAATTAAATTGTGAAATTATATTCAAAAAAATCGAAAAAATCAAATTTTTGAATATTTAAAAAAATTCAAATAAAATTAACTGAAATTGTTGACTTTTTAAATTTTTGAACATTCAGAAAAAAAAAATTTCAAATTTTTAAAAATTAGAAAATTAATTTTTGACATTTTTGAAAATTCGAAATAAATAATTAATTTTATTTGAAATTTTTGGGTACTGAAGTAAAATAAATTTTGTTGAAAATGCTGAAAATTCAAAAAACAATTTTTTAAAAAATGCTTAAATTAATTTTTCTAGAATTCGAAAAAAAATATTTTTTAAAATTTTTAAAAAATCAAAAAATATTTTTAAAAAGTAAATCTTCAAAATTCAAAAAATCTTCGACATGCTTCTTTACTTTGTTAGTTAAATTTCTAATTTTTGTTCAAAAAAAAATTCAACAAAAAAAATTCAAATTAAAAATCACTTCGGAAAAAACCGTGGATAAATCAATAAAAAATATAACTTCAAAAATTTTTTAAAAAATCTTTATTACAAGACACATGGGAGCTTCGGGGGATAAAAATATCGTACTCTTCCTGCGTTTTTTCAGCAGCAGACACATATATTGAAATGGAACATGGAATATATTGGAAAAATGATGATGATGATGATGGTAAAATGGATGTAAAACGAGACGGAATACTGTAATTTCTACTGTAAAAATGTGAGGAAGGAGGGGTCAGGGAGATCTGGGAGATCAATGCGTGTCGTTTCTCCCAGAAACATTCGGATTTTTGGTTCGGAGAGAGTCGGGGAAATACAGGATGGGTATTTGATAGTATTATGCGTTCCTCGAATCGAGTTGCGATTCAAACGCAGAATGGTATACGTCCCGCCACGAAAATGAAAAACTATGGTGGAAGGGGCGTGGCTTGCTATTTTTTAATTTTATTTCGAAATCACAGATTTTTTAGTTTTTTATCGGTTTTTTACAATTTTCATGTATGTTTCGAGTGAAAATGCTTACAAAACGATTTGAACGAAGCATTTTCACTCAAAACATACCCGAAAATCGTAAAAAAAATCCGACAAAAAACTAAAAAATCTGTGATTTCGAAATAAAATTAAAAAAAAAATTACAAGCCACGTAGTTTTCCCTTCCACCGTAGTTTTTCATTTTCGTGGCGGGACGCCATTCTGCGTTTGAATCGCAACTCTTACAATTTGAAAAACGCATAATATTAGGGTCTTGAAGCGAAATATTTGAGACGTTCTTTTCCACAAAAATGCACTTTCAAAGGCGCATAGAAACTAAACAAAAACCTCAATATCGATATCAACTTCGCTGCGAGACCCAAATGGCTTGTCACGGATTACGGTTGAGCCGGCAGTGGCCCAGGAGCGGTCAATCCAGATCCTCCGGGACCTGCGGCTCCTCCGCGATTCTTTCTTCGGCAGAATCGGCGATGTGTCGTCCAGTGACCTTGCTGGCACTCGACGCTACAGTAGGCAGTGTTCCAGCAGCAGTGGTAGATCGCCTGTAAACGGGGAAGTTTTGGGAAAAAAAATGGAAATTCAACTTGAGAGAGAAATTTGAGAAATTAGAAATTTAAAAAAAAAAAGATTTTAAAATTTCTATCCTGATACAAAAATGTTGAAAAAAATGAAATTGAATAAATTTTTTGAAAAATTTGAAAATAAAATTTTTTCATCCATTTTAGAGTCAAAAAACTAAAAATCTTATTTTTTAGTAAATCTTATTTAAATGAAAAAAAATTTCTAAAAAATCATATTGAAATACTCAAAATTTTAATTTTCGAATTTCAACAATGTTTTAAATTTTGAAAAAAAAATTGAATAATAATTTTTTTATAAAACTCAAAATTATCGATTTTTCCAAAAACCTATTTTATTAAACTTTGGAACAAAAAATGAAATAATTTTTTTTTTAATTAATCATTTTTAAAATTCCAATTTTGCCGTTTGTTGAATTTTTTCAAAGAATTAATCCAAATTTTTCAATTTACCCGAAATTTTTTTTTCAAGTTTAAACAATTTTTTTCTAATTCAAAAAAAAATTAAATTTGAAATAAATGCAAAAACTGATCAATTTTATGGACAAAAATCAAAAAATCAATACAAATCTTTTTTAAAGTAATAATTTTTTAAATTTCCGATTTTCTCGTTTTTTTTTTTCAATTTTCAATATTTTTTTGTGTCGAAAAAATCGTATTGCACTGCCACGAACCTCATTATCGCACTGCCAACACCACTGTTTCTTCTTGGCGGCGGCCAGCTCTCTCTTATGTTTCTCGACGAGTTTCACGCTTTCCGCCTTCAAATTGTCGCGATACTTTGTCTCGAGATCGCCACGTGTCTGTTCGAGTTCATCCTTGAACTGTTGGAGCAGTTCGCCGCGTGTCCTCTGCTGATCGTTCATAAACTCTTGATGCAGCTTCTCTGTCAGCTCGACGAGCGCTTTCTCGCGAGAATTGTGGTATTCGGTGAGCCAGGTGCGCTGCAGGTCAATGATCATCCGCTTCATTCCGTCATTCACCAAGACGCCGTCCATTTGGTACTGAAAATTATTTTTTTTTTTGAAATTTTTATTACCGTTTCTCTGATGAGACATAAAAATAAAAAAGTTTAAAAAAATATTAATCAAATCAAGTAAAAACGACACAATTATTCTTACTTTTTTTTCGATAATCCCAAAATAATATTTTTAATTTTTATAAAAAAATTTTGAATTTTTTTTTATTATTTTCTAAAATTTTTAAAATCTTTCAAAAATAGGAATCTCGAACTCGAAAAAATAATTCTAGCTTCCCCTTTGCTTCTCAATTTTTAAAAAAGAAAAAAATCAAATTTTCAAAAAATTTAAAAAATAAAAAATGCTACGGTATTTTTACAAATTTTGAAATTTTTTGAAAATATTTTTTCTGGGAGAAATAAAAATGAAACTAAATTTTTTAAAAATATGTTTTTTTTTAAACAAAATAGTCTCAAAAAAATATTTTTTAGTCTCAAAAAAATATTTTTGATTTTTTTAAAAATTGAGAAAAAAAATTCCATTTTTTTTTAAATTTAAAAGATCTTTTAAAAAATAGGAATAATTTTAAAAAATAATTCTAGCTCCCCCTTTACTCCTCAATTTTTAAAAAAGAAAAAAAAAATTTATTTCCGAAAAATAAAATAAATAAATACTGTACTTGTACAGTACTTTCCGCAAAAATTCCCAAAACATTTCAATTTTTTATATAAAAAAATATATTCAATTATTTTTTTCTCTTTCAAGCTCAAGCTACTCCAGAAAATTTATTAAAAAATTTGAAAAAAAAACCCCCGAAAAATCGCGCAAAGTTCGGCGCCTTTACAGTACCCCCGAGTGAATTTTTCATTTCCCGGCTTTAAAAATGGCCTAAAAATCCCAAAACCCGTTAAATTACCTGATGACTGTCATGGTGCGGCTGTTCGCCAAGTCCCGCCTCCAAACTCGGATCGATTGGCTCTAAATGGTGCTCTTGTCCCTGTTGAGCCTGCTCTCCGGCCATTATCTCATCGTGAACATCGTGCAGCGACGGTTCAGTCATTCTGCTGAAAATCCAATCGTAAAATGCATAGAAATCAAGAAAAAAATCGAAGAAAATGATAAAATTTCGGAAAAATCGATATTCGCTTTCTACGGTAGCCCGCGGTACCCGGGCGAAAAATTTGGGATTTTCTCGCTGTTTTTCACGTTTTTTAGATGGTTTTCAATGGAAAACAATGGAAAAATCAATGGGAAACGAAAAAATGAGAAAAATTTTCGAAAATACGGTACGCTGACGTCAAAAAGTCGGTCGGGCGGAGACCGATTACCGTAGCGCGTTGGCAAACATTTCGGGCCCGCGCCGCCAACGACACTCCGGAATGACGCAGCGCTGTGTTTAGCGCGTATCGATTCGAAGGGCCGCCCGCAAACAAGGCTTCTTCGCACACCTATTTTCGCATTTTTCAGGCCGTTTTTCACCGTTTTCTGACGCGTTTTTGATTTTATTTTCTTCTAATTGAGTTTGGGGAATTTTTAGAGGGAGATAACCCGGAAAAACTGCTGAAAATTCGTGGAAAAATTGAAAAGGAGAAAAAATTCGATTTTTGTTTTTTTTCCCATTTTCTAATTGTTTTTTTCTGAGATTTTGTCTCAAATTTCACTTATTCTATTTTTTGAATTGGAAAATTCAAAAATTTTGTTTGAAAAAAAGAGAAATAGGAAAAAATGGAGAATTTTGAAAATTTTCTCGTTTTCCAATTTTCTCTTTGTTTTTTGTGTGGTTTTTTATTTTATATTTTTCTAATTGAGTTAGGGAAATTTTTAGTGGGAGATAACCTCGAGAAACTACTGAAAATTCGTGGAAATTTGGAGAAAATTGAATCGTAGGAAAATTGAGATTTTTGTTTTTTTTTGTTGATTTTCCACTTTTTTTTCAATTTTTGTTGGAATCTGAATTATTTATATTTTATTTAATCATTAAATTCAGAAATTTCATTTGAAAAAAAGAGAAATAGGAAAAAATTTTGAATTTCGAATTTTTCTGTTTTCCAATTTTCTTTTTATTTTTTCTTGAGTTTTTTGAAATTAAAAAAAAAAATTAATAATTTCCGCTTGTTCCAATCAAAAAATGTTGGAATTTCTCGAAAAATTCTTCATGTAGAATCGAAAAATTCGAAATTTTGGTCTATCGCATTTTTTAAAAAATTACTTTGAAATTTCATTGCGTGCGCGCAATCAAAAATTTTCAGATTTTTTTAGAGTTAAAAAACACATTTTATCGACTTTTATCTGTTCAATTTTCGATTTATTCTTGCTGAACCTCTCTCAAATCTAAACAACATTAATTTTCTTGTTTTCCAGGATGAACCGTACCGCCTTCAACCGCTTCTTGGCTCTCAGCCGTTTCGCCCAAAAGCGTCACGGACACGGACACCACGTCGCCAACCCGGGACCACCATGCACCTTCGACTTGATGCCGGTGCCGTCCCACTCGTACAAGAAGGTGTACGGAGAGCTCCAGGGCAAGTTCAACGCCTACCTGGCCATCTCTACCGCTTTCTTCGTCTCTTCGGTGAGTTTTTTCAATTTCGAGGTGAAAATCGTTCTATTTTTGTAATTTTGCAGCTCATCGCCGCCGGATACACCAACCTCTTCGCGTTCGAAGAGGCCATCAGACCACCACAGAGCTTCCGCAACCGTCAATAGGCTCTTTCCTCACCAACGGCTCGACACCATCCATATTCTATTGTGTTTTTCTCGATTTAGTATAGCCGGCCATTGATATCTTCGTCAATAGTTCATTTTCTCTTTCTTTGAGTCCCCAAAATGAATTGTAGATGAATGTTTCTCATGTTCGCCTAGAATCAACGCCCATTTTGTTTTTCGTTGATAACACGAAATTTTGAATTATCGATTGATTGCTTGCCGAGGACAAATTTCTATTGATAATATGATAATAGGAAACCACGTGTGTTGTGATGGGAATATAATGATCAAATGGAAAGAAAAGTGATGATGTTGGCAACAAAGTGTCGATTTCTTTTCGGGCCTCGGCTCGCTCTTCCCTCTTTTCCACTTCCACGCCAAATGGCTAATATTGCGAGTAGAAGGTGACGAATGACAGTGGAAAGGGCTGATAACAAGTGATAAGTTCAGATATCAACACGATGAAGCGAAAAGTCGGTCGAGTGAGCCAATTGTTCCGCCGGAAGACCGCGGAAAGTACAAAGTGGCCACGATCCCCAATGCAATTTGTTTGGCGAGGTGAAAATGGCGGAAATTGTAGACAACGACGTTTCGCAATCATATATTCAGTTTTTATGGGGTTGCGAAACGTCGGGGTGCCTTTTCAGGATGAAAAATCGGGTGAACTTGAATTTTTGGCCAAAAATTCACGGAACCCTGGTGAAATCGGCCGAACCTTGAAGAAAACGATTTGCTGTACACTGAAAAGTCTGAAAAATGAGAAATTCCGTTATCACGACGTTTCGCAACCGTGGCAAATGCTATTTTCACTTTATGGAGTTGCGAAACGTTGGGGGTGCCTGTTTAAGATGATGCAAATTGATAATTTCCCGAAATTCGCAGGAAATCGGGAGAAATTGAATTTTTGGTTAAAAACTCATGAAAACCTGAAGAAAACCATTCGCTGTACACTGAAATGTCTGAAAAATTGAAAATTTCACCGATATCTTGCCGTGAATACCTCCAATTTTCAGAATCGCGGCGACTCCAGTCATCGGCTACCTCGTCGTCCAACACCACTTCACTCCGGCATTCTCCCTCTTCGTCTTGGCCGGATTCTCGGATTTTTTGGACGGATGGATCGCCAGAAATGTGGCGGGACAACAGTCTTTGCTGGGATCCGTCATCGATCCGGTCGCTGATAAACTGCTGATATCGACAATGTTCGTCACGATGACACACGCCGGACTCATTCCGTGTAAGTTTTTCGGATTTTGAAACGTTTTTCGAATTTTTTTGTGGAGTGATTGTGTGTTTTTGAATTATTGAGGTAATCAACAAATTTATCAACAACAAAAAAATGAGTTTCCACTTGAAAAATGGCTTTGAAATGTTTCATTTGACTGCAAATTATCGTCCAAGAACCAGGATTTCCGAATTAATTTTTTTTGATTACTTTTTTTTAAATCCATTATTTTTCCAGTGCCCCTAACAGCAGTTGTCATCTTCCGCGACGTGTGTCTCATCGCCGGCGGCTTCTACAAACGCTATCAGACAATGGATCCGCCGTACTCACTGGATCGATTCTTCAATCCGCAAGTCAATTCGATGCAGGTCGTGCCGACGATGATGAGCAAGGTGAGCAAGATTTTTTTTCATTTTTTTTGAAAAAATTTGTCTCGGCGCGAAAAAAAAAATGATTTTTGAAATTTTTAGAAAAACTATGGATTTCGGCATCTTGGTGTGATATGCTTTTTTTCGAAATTTTTATTTTAAAATTAAAAAAAAAAAACTGTAATAATGAATGAAAATAGTGCGAAAATTGACCAAAAAAACGCATAGAATGGGTTTCATTTTTTTTTAATTTTTAGATAAATTTCGAAAAAAAATACAGCCCGCCGAAATACGGTAGTTTTCGAAATTCGTGTCGAGACCGAACGCCGATTTTACAATTCTTTGAATTATGAATTTCAGGATCAAAAATTAGAAAAAAACCTAAATAATCCGATTTTCAGATCAACACAGTGCTGCAACTCTCCCTGGTCGCCCTGTCACTCGCCTCTCCAGTTTTCGACTTTTCTTCCGCCTCCCAAGACGCCGTCTTCGCGCTCGGATGTGCCACCGCCTTCACCACAGTCTACTCAGGACTACAGTATGCCAGTGGGAAGGCCATCAAGAAATTGTGATATTCTTTTCTTTTTTGTTGTTTTTTCGTTTTTTTGTTGATAAAATGTAGTGGATTGGGCTGTGCCATCAAGGAAATACGGAGAACGTGAAAAACTCTTCCATCTGCCGTTGGTCTCGCCACGCACCAAGTTGGCGTCGCTTCAGCTGCAATTTTCCGATTAATTTTCGCTGAAATTCTCAGATAAAACAGTTTTTTCCATTTTTTTTGTGTTTAATCCGAAAAAATTTGATAGATCAGTGAACAAATGGGAAAAACGGTTTTATTTTGGAATTCCCGTGAAAATTGATCGGAAAATTCACAAAATTGCAGCTGAAGCGGCGCCCACTTTGTGCGTGGCGAGACCAACGGCCGATGGAAGAGTTTTTCGCTTGCAGCAGCTCTTCCAGTAAGGGCGCTTCGTCAGAGAACAGTAATAGATTGCTGGAATTGAAATCGAAATTCAAAAATCATATTATGCGATGTTCTCTTTTTTTGCAAAACACTGAGCAAGTTGTGGTGGGACCCGGCCGCGTTTGAAATCTCAACTCTTACGGTCTCAGGAACGCAAAATACATTTCTCAAAAAAAAAAAACATATTGTCTCACGAAGGTACTGTAATATAAGATTAGGTCATTTTTCCACTTCACTTGATATCCGGTATGTTTCTGACAGTGAACAGAATGTTTCCAGCCGCTCTTCTCCTTGAACTCTCCGAAACTTCCTTCCCATTTCATTTCGCAATCCTTTCCCGTCCTTCTCTCTGTTTGTTCTTTTTCCCCTTCTTCCCTTTCCCCTTTCCCATTTTCCCAATCCATTCTCGCTCCGTGTCTGTTCTGTCCCCTGTTCAACCATCCCCCCTTCCCCCCTCCAATGACTCATTCTCTCCCTCTCGTCGTCTGTGTCTCTCTCCAATCCACACTCTCTCGTCTCATCATTCGCCGTCTTTTCGTGTCTGCGTCTCTCTTGTTATCGCTCTTATTCGTGTCTCTTTTCTGATTGTTTTTGTCATGAAGAGTTGTGCCAAGTTCAAGTTTCGGTTTGATTTGGGCTGGAGGCTTTTTAAAGTTTTTGTTTTTTATCGATTTATTGAGTTGGATTTTAGTTGCTTTTTATTGTTAGCAATTGTATTATTGATTTAAGAAATTTTTTTAAAAAAATTTATTATTCCTCAGTTTGTTCCTCAGCCAGTTTGTCTTTCAATTTGCCTATATTTTTTAACTTTAAATTTTTTCAAATTTTCAGGAATTTTTTAGAAAACTGTAATTTTTCTTCAAATTCTCTTTTTTTAAAAATCAATTTCAGTTTGTTATTATATATGCACCATTAAATTGTATGATACTGTAATTACAGTTTTCCGAATTTATATAAAAAAATTTAAAGTAAAAATTAAAAAAAACATTTTTTTCGAAAATTGAAATTTTGTTTTTTTTAAATAATTGTGAATGTTTATTTTAAATTTTCATTTAAAAATTATTTTTGCACATTCAAGTTTTATGGTACTGTTGCTAAAGTTTTCCGGAATCGAATAGAACAATTTAAGGTAAAATTTAAAAAAAATTGAAATTGAATTTTTTTTTAAACATTTTATTTATGAAAATATTCTTTAAGTTTTCATTTCAAAATTGTTTTTTGCTTTTTTTGGTTTTATGGTACTGTAGTTTTCAATTTTCTTAAATAAAAATAAAAATTCAGAAGAAACGTCTGAAAGAAATTTTTTTTGAAGTTCTAATTGTTTTTTCGCAAATTTTCTTCAAATTCTCAATTATTAAATTTATTTCTTGTTTTTGTTAATTTTAAATTGTTTGATACTGTAGTTACAGTTCTCCAAAATAAAAAAAATCATAAAAAATTGAGGAAAAAATCCAAAAAAATGAAAGAAAATTTTGAAAAAATTATGTTTTTTTCTAAATTTTTATTTACAGTAACGCTCAAATTTAAGGGCACATCACTATAACAAAAATCCACTGAATCAAAAAAATTAACGATTGAATTTTTTTTTAAATTCTGATATTTTATCGTATCACCAAACCCCTTCCAGCTGAACCCGTAAATCCACTCATAAACTGATATCTTATCAGTTTTTATCATTTTCCTTGTCATGTTTTCTATTTGTTTTTCTCTTTGTTCCTTTGTGCTTTCTCCGTCTCGTCTCTGACTCATTCTCACGGATTTTCGGTTATTTTTGACCTTTTTCCGGTTTTTGAAAACCGCTTTACCTAAAATCACTGATAACTGGGTTACTGTGACAGATATCAAAAAGTTGTCAACTGATAAAACGTAGTAAATTAAATTTTGAACATTTTGTCAGTTGATTGCATTTTGATATCTCTTACGGTTCCGGAGTTATCAGCAAAATAAACAGAAAATTGGGAATCAATCGATATCTGGGTTACTGTAGGTGATAGGAAAAAAATGGTCAACTGGAAAAATGTTTGAAATTTGTTTTCCTATCAGTCTGTTTCTTTTTCTCACTTTAAAATTTGCAAGAACAGCAAAAAATTGAATTTTAATGGAGCGCGTTTCCTCCTTTTGATGTGTCATTTTAGGCAATGACGATGCGATTTTATTTCCGATTCCTATCAATTTTCTGTTGATTATCATTTTTGAATTTTTGATAACAAATTGATAAATAATTCTGTTCATTTAAAAAAAAATGATCCAATGGCCGAGAATTTTCAATTTGCAAAAGTTAGGCTATGTAAGAAGAAGTGAGGGTATGTATTTTGTTTTATATCTTGGTTACGGTAAAAGATAGCAAAAAGTGGTCAACTACAAAAACACGCAACACATTAAGGGCTACAATTCTCTAGTTGACAATTTTTTGATATCTCTTACGGTTACCGAGATACACGCTAAACTAAACACAGTGCAGAAGTGTACGAATGGAGTGTCGTTTGGGAATGAAGTGTGGCTTGTTTTGAAAGACATGTATCTCAAGAACCGTAAGCGATATCAAAAAATTGTCAACTACAAAAATACGCAGTTTTTCAAGGGCTACAATTTTGTAATTGACTGTTTTTTGATATCTGTTACGGTTTTGGAGATATAAAACAAAAATCATGTTACCTAAGCCAAAAATTCAAATTTTTTTTTAAATTCTGGTTTTTTCATGAAAAAATCAGTAATTTGTCGCTATTTGAACCTAAGAATAGCTTGAAAACAAAATGACGTTCAAAGTTTGCTTTAATTCTCAGTTTTTTTTTCGTTTCCTCCGAATTTCCTCTCCTCCAATGTTTACCTGTTCCCAATAGACATCCGA
This sequence comes from Caenorhabditis sp. 39 LS-2015, assembly GCA_900536345.3. Taxonomy (NCBI): domain Eukaryota; kingdom Metazoa; phylum Nematoda; class Chromadorea; order Rhabditida; family Rhabditidae; genus Caenorhabditis; species Caenorhabditis waitukubuli. The sequence continues at coordinate 38,328 of LR563083.1, read as the reverse complement.
TCGGTAAATTTTGGAAAATGAGTCATTTTCCCATTGTTTTTTTTTGGTTTAATTTGATGAAGATGATGAATTTAGTAATTGTTAAAATTTAGTTAAAGTTTTTTTGAGAATCAAATTAAAATTTTTAAATTAAAAATTTTTTTTTTTTAAAAGTCAGTTAAACTTTTTTTTTTTTTTAAATTATTTTTACTTTTAACTAATTTGTTTATATTGTTATCAAAAATTCAGTTTTTAAAAATATATTTTTTTCGTTTTTTGAGAATAAAAAAGTACCATAATTTTTTTTCAATTTTTTTCTAAAAATTTTTAAGTTAAAAATTTAAAAAAAAAGTACTTTAAAAATTAGGAAAAAATTCAGTTTTTTCTTTTCATTTTTTTCAAATTATTTAATTTGAATTAAATTTAAAAAATTATTAAAAAAATAATTTTTGAAATTTCAGATTTTTTTTAAATAAAAAAAAAATTTCAAATTATTTAATTGAAATTAAATTAAAAATAATTTTTTTTGAATTTTTTTTCTCAAAATTTAATTGTTTAAAATTTTTTTTAAGATCCAATTTTTTAATTTATTATATTTTTTTCCTTCCTTTTTTCTATTCTTTTTAAATAAAAAAAATAATTCTGAAATCCCAAATTTTTCCAGTAAAAAATGGCAGCTCCGGTGCCGAAACCAAGGACAAAATTCGGAGAAACGCCTCAAGAATCCAATGGAAATGGCGCGAATTTGAATGAGAATAACAACAATAATAGGGTAAGTATTTACTAAGCGACGTTTCGCAACCATCAGAAAAATTGAAAACTTAAAAAAAAAAAATCAAAAAAAAAATTTCAGAAAAAAAAATTCTAAATTTTCATCAAAAACTACCTATTTACCGTAAAAATAGAAATATTTCGTGAAATGAAGGTTGCGAAACGTGGTGGTTGCGAAACGTCGTAGTGTCAAATCCCTCAAAATTTCCATCCATTTTCCAGCTACCACAACCCACCACATCCGATCAAGAAGTGCTCTACAAGGACCCAGAAATATCCGAGCCTACCGTCGTACCATCTACAGTATCCCCTCCGCCACCTACAGTACCCCCGAGGCCTCCGGCCAAACCGCCAAGGGCTCAAGGATTCACTCAAACCGCCACAGCGACTGTTCAGAATTTCGGAAATGTTCTCGGCGAGTTGCGTGTGAATCTGGGCGAAGCGCCGCGGATTCCACCTCCTCCGCCACCTGACATTGGAATGATCCTCGCGACTCCATCGTGTTCAGATGACCAGATGAGCCCGCCTCGAAGACACGCTCCGCCCCCTCCAAGGCCCCCTCCGCCGCCTGGATGGAGACCGGAGATTCAGAATAGCAGTTTGACGAGTGAGAATGAGAATGAGGGACCGGAAGTGCCGGAGAGAATCGAGTCGCAGCATCGGAAGTGAGTTTTTGGGAGGGATAGGCAACGTCTGACCTAGGAACGCTTCAAAATTTTGAAATTTGGAACTATTTCGAAATAGTTCATATTTCGAAACCACGACATTTCGCTACCGTTTAAACTAAAACTAGAGCCCAAACGTGATCAAGATAGCCTTTTGATAGTTGCGAAATGTCGTGGTTTCGAATTGTCGGGGTTTCGAAATGCCGTGGTTGCGCAATGTCGGGGTTTCAGTTTCAAAATTTTCCGGTTGCGAAATGTCGCGCTTTCAGTTTCAAAACTTCGCGGTTTCGAAATGTCGGGGTTTCGAAATGTCGCAGTTTTGAAATGTCAAAGTTTCAAAATATCGTGGATTCGTAGTGTCGCGGTTTCGAAATGTCGCGGTTTTGAAATGTCGCGGTTTCGAAATGTCGGTGTTTCGAAGTGTCGCGGTTTCGAAATGTCGCGGTTTTGAAATGTCGCGGTTTTGAAATGTCGCGGTTTCGAAATGTCGGTGTTTCGAAATGTCGGTGTTTCGAAATGTCGCGGTTTCGAAATGTCGTGGTTTCGAAATGTCGTGGTTTCGAAATGTCGTGGTTTCGAATTGTCGGGGTTTCGAATTGTCGGGGTTTCGAAATGTCGCAGTTTTGAAATGTCAAAGTT
>LR563083.1:0-23148 GCA_900536345.3 Caenorhabditis sp. 39 LS-2015 | reverse complement strand
AGGTCTGGCGGTCTGACTCTTCTGTTTTCTAGTACTGTCTCGGCAGGACTGGTGCAGTTGGGAAAACGGCCGGGAGACTGGTTCTAATGGAATGGAAAGGTCGGGAAGGCGGATGGCTGCGGAGGATGGATGGATCGTGGAAGATGGATGGATCGTGGAAGACGACGACGACGACGACGGAGCAGCTTCCATCTTCCTACCAGTACCTTCTATCATGGTGCTGGGTGATTGGACCATTCCGTTGGGGCCCTCTCAACTGGTAATGCTTACGGCAGGTCTGGCGGTCTGACTCTTCTGTTTTCTAGTACTGTCTCGGCAGGACTGGTGCAGTTGGGAAAACGGCCGGGAGACTGGTTCCAATGGAATGGAAAGATCGGGAAGGCGGATGGCTCGAAGAAGATGGACGGATCGGATTACAGTGGCTCTATCAATTTACAATGGCTCTATCACTATATTATGGATCAATCAATTTCTATTTGCATTGAAAGGTAAAGGCCGATGATGCGGAGGACCCAAAATCCGAAGCGGAGGTCTCTTCTTCGCGTACTGCACCTCTACGTGGTGAAGAAGATCAACAGCAGAGGAAATTCTGCTGGCCAAGCAGTACATTTTTGAGCTCTTTTTGGAAATTTGAAAAAATTCAAAATTATTATTTCATACAGAATCTCCACAAACGAGAAAGAAAACACTGAAAACTAAGAGTCGCAGTGAAGAAAAGTCTTTAATTTTATGAATTTATTACTTTTCCATTGTTTTTATTATGAGATTCAAACAAAGTGGCGATGTCTGCATTTTCACCGTGTTGAGGCTCCCGCCACGCTTTAGATTACGGTAACACTCACTTTGGCTGTGCGAAGCATTTTTATTGAATTTTTCGATGAAAAAACCGTTTTTCTTGGGGTTTTTTCAGTTTTTTTTTGCAAAAAGCTTTGAGAAAAGCAATCATATATATTTTCCAGTTTACTTGCATTGATTACTCTGCTTTTTTCTCGGCTTAACTCGTTTTTTTCAGGAAAGGACAAAAAAGTAGAGAAATCAGTGAAAATAAACTGGAAAACGAATTTATCTGGTAATACCATCCGTTTTTTAGAAAATGCTCTATTTCATCGCGAAATATCAAATATTCGACTCACTATCGAACATTCTCCATGATCGCCACAAATCTCATCTCCTCATCCGCTCCGCACTGCTCCGCGGCACAAAATGCCACTTGGCAGTGTGCCAAGTACTTCTGGAACACAGCGAAACCGTTCTCCTGAACAGACGAATCGAAGCCCATCTCGTTGGCGAGAATATACGTGGATTTGGCCAGGATCCGGGTGAATGTCGCCAGCCGGACACCCACTGAGTAGAGGTAGTCGGGTGTTTCGTCGTGGGGGAGGCTGGAAAATTATTTTTTAATTTATTTTCAAATTTTCAAAATTTTTAAAAAATTCCATATTTTTCTCGGAAACATTATCTAGACTTTTCAGATTTTATGGAATATTCTGGATAAAATTTGAAAAAAAAATTATGAATATTTTTTTACAAAAATTTTTTTTGTCGAAATTATTTTTTTAATTTGTTTAAATTAAAATTCTCACTGTATAATTTTCTCAATTTTTTTAATAACAAAATTAATTTTTTTTTCAAAATTTCGAAGGTGCCAGCAGTTTTTTTTCATTATAATTTTTGTAAAAATTCTGTTTTTCAAAAAAAAAACATTTTTGTTGAAAAATGTCTTGATTTTTCAGAATTTTATGGAATATTCTGGATAAATTGAAAAATTCATTTTTTTTTTCACATAATTTTCATTTTTTGAAATTATTTTAGTATTTAAAAAAAATTCACCGAAAGAAAAAAAAAATTTTGTCAATTTTTTTTTTGTTTTCTAATTTTCTTCTCTCATTCGAATATTCAAAAGTGACTCCTTACTCTTCTCTCCGATCCATTTGCCTTGCCAAAAACTCGGATCTTTTCTCGATTCCTCGAGCCATTCGATCCGAATTCGACGCAAAATGCTCGAAATTTCTCGGTCCCGCTCTCTTTTTTTTATTCGCCTCTTCTTCGTCGGTTTTTTTGATTTTCACTCGTCCGGCACCGAGTGTCTGTTGCATTCCACCTTCCTCCTCTTCCAGTTCTTCGAAATTCTCCAAAACCGTTCCACACCGATCGCAGTACATGAAGCCATCGTTGAGCGAGAACTCGTAACCGCCGCACGCTGTACACACATCGTTCGGTTTTGGCATCTGAAATTTAGAAAAAAAGGTTTTTTTGAAATTCAATAAATGAAAATTTTCGCAAAATTGCGAATAAAAAAAAATAATTTTGATAAATTTAAACAAATTTTAAAAAAAAATTAAATTCTCTTAAAATGAAAATATAATTTTAGAAAATTTAAATAGATTTCAAAAAAATTTAAAATTTTTCTTAAAATTTTTTAAAAAATCAAACACTAATTTTCCAAAAATTTAATTTAATCTAAAAAAATGTAAAAAAAATTTTTTTTTGAAATTCAATAAATAAAAATTTTCGCAAAATTTTCTAAATTAAAAAAAACAAAAAAAAATAATTTTGATAAATTTAAGCAGATTTTTAAAAATTTAATTTTGATAAATTTAAACAGATTTTTAAAAAATTAATTTTTTTTTGTATAGAAAATTAATTTTGATATTTAAAAATTAAAATAATTTTTTCTTAATTTATCAGAAAATTCAAAATTTAAATTTATTTTTTGAAAAATTGAAAATTAATATTAATAAACTCAAATAAAAATTATGAAAATTCAAAAATTATTTTTTTTTAAATCAAACATTAATTTTTAAAAAATCACAATTCAATCAAAAAAAATTACACAAAATGTTCTAAAAATAAAAAAATATTTTAATAAATTTTCAAAAATTAAAAAAATTATTTTTCAAAATTGATTATTTTAAATTAATTATTCAAAAAATTAAAATTGAAAAAAAATAGATTTTTAAAATTTTAAATATTTTTGAAAATCAAAAAATTAAAAATTTCAATATTTTCATCAAATTTTCTAAAAAAAATAATTTTTCAAAAATTCAAAAATAAGAAACCGAGCGTGCTCTACACTCAATTTCAATCAAAACCCACTAGAAAATTTCCAAAATAATTTATGATCATCAACGATGTATAAAATCAATATTCAGGAGATCCTTCTAACGAAAAGGAGCTGGGAATAATTAGAAAAAAACAGAGAATTCGAGAAATTACAAAAAAAACGAAAAGAGGGACAGTAGAGTATTGCGATTCGGAATTTCTTAAAACTCAGGGGGAATTCTTCTGGATGGAGTATGGTTCAGGTTCAGGTTATAAAAATGGAGAAGGAAGGATTCTCAGAAATTCAAATTCAAATTCAGTTTCTAAGATCTGGATCTTCCGCGATTTCCGATTGGTGAACGGGAACGGCTGTTTCGGCGGAAGCGGCTGGGTCCAAGTGGCATTTGGTTGGCTCCTGACCCACGAACACCGGCCGGCGAACGACGACGTGGTGGCGGACTGCGGTTGAAGCCTCCTCTGTAACTGAAATTATTAATAGCTTTTATTTTCGCCAATTTTCAAATATTTCTACAAAAACACCCCAACCAACCTCTCTCTACGTGGCGGCGGCGACGATTTCCTTCCGCCAACCGGCGACATATTTCTTCTAACCGGCGAGAATTTCCGAACCGGATGATGGGCACGATCTCCTCCAATCGCTGCGGATCTTCCGACCGTCAACTCGACCTGCACCGCTATTCCATCAATCTGTCCTCCATCCATGTACTTCACAGACTTGGCGGCATCGTCCTGATTCTCGTAGTCGACGTATCCATATCCACGATGAATGTGTTGGTGGAAACGATCTGGTGGCAGATCGACGTTCTTGATGACTCCGTAAATCGAGAAGATCTCCTCGAGATGCGCGCGGAGCACGTTCTTGCTCAGATTCTTGATGACGACTCTCTTCGGAGGACTCGCAGATCTGGCGGCAGCCGGACTCGATCTTCTCGGAGAACGTCTTCCACCACTTCTATCCCGATCACGACGATCACGGCGGGGACTTGGCGAGCGGCGACGACGGACCGGCGATGGGGAGCGTCTCGGGCGATCCCGATCACCGGCTCCACGATCCGGACGGGCTCTTGCCGGAGATCCGCGGCGAATCGGGCTGCGAGAACGGGTCCGATTGCGGCCGGCGTCACGGGCGGGACGGTTGTCACGACGACGCGGCGAACGGGAACGGGAGCTTGAGGAAGAGCTTGAAGAGCGAGAGCCAGAGGAACTGCTTCTGGAATTGAGAATAGAGAGGGGGTCTTATTTTTGTTGTAAATTGAATTAAATTTAATTAAATTCTCCCATTTTTTTTTCTAAATTTATGGTTTTCGTGACTATCAATCATTGATTTTCCTTTTTTCTCAGTATTCCAAAAAATTACGTTTCGGCTTTCCTAGCAGCAAAAATCAATGAAAAACTTTATAAACCCAATATATTTCAGCAATTTTCAACTTCAAATTTCAAAATCCAAATCTCACCCAGAAGACGATGATCCAGAGCTGCTGGACGAGCTGCTCGACGACGAACGTCCGCGTTTCTTCTTCTCGTCCGTTTTCTCGGGCATTCTGGAAAAATAAAAAAATTTAATTGATAAAACAATAAAATCAATAGAAACATTTAATAAAAAGAGAAAAAAATAAGCAAAAATAGGTTTTTGTTAAAAGTAACAAAATCTTCAAAAAATCTCTGAAATTTCCGGGTTTTTCGATGAAAAAGGTCGATTTCCGGATAAAACAACCCAAAAATCAAAGAAAAATCAAGAGAAACGCTAGAAAAATAGCAGGAAACAACAAAAACGCGCAGAAATTCGTCGATAAATGCATGTTTTTCGAATTGTGTTCCCAGTTAACATTGCAAATTCTAGGCCACCCATTTCTAGGCCAGACTCCGCCCACAAACAAAAATAATTTTGAAATGTAATTTGATCCAATGATTTTTAGAGGGCCGATGTTATTAAAAATTAAACATAAAACATTTCTGAACAATAAAAATAAAAAAATTCAAAGAAAATAATTGATTTTGTTTCGTAAATTGTCTTGTGAGCTTTGCTGGCCTAACTTCCTCCCCACTTTCTCCAGCCAATCAGCGACGTGGCCATGTGGCCGTGGCCTAGAATCCGACAACGGGCTCCACGAAATCCGATTTACGCGGCAGTCTTTATTCATTTCTTTTCAGGTGTTCGCCTATTTTTTCTTGGTTTTTATCGATTTTTTTCAGGTTTTTGCGCGGAAAATTCGAAAATTATGTTTAATTTATTGTTTTTAATTCGAAATTGGGCAGGAAAACGGGAAAATATGGGTAAAAATAGGGGAAAACGGGTTTTTCGAATTTTTTAAATGTTTTTCAAAAATACGAAGAAATCGCCATTTGCACTTGATTATTTCGCATGTACACATCAGAGAAATTTGTAAATTCTGATATTTTATTAAAAAAATGATTTAGAAAAAAAAAATTAATTTTTTCCCATTTTTTTTCCAAGTCCTAAAAATTCCTGGAATTTTCACTAATTTTCACCGATTTTTTTGTTTTTGTTTTTTAATTTTTTCTCTTTGTAATCCGGAAATTTCCGCCAACAGGAGAAGTCATAAAAATTCCCATCCCAAAAACCAAAGATCCAACCCTCGAAAAAAGAAAACGGCGCTGCAAACAAACTTTTCTCTGCAAACCGAAAGTCCATCTTTTTTCTGCGTCTCCACCAGTCTGTCTCTCGTTTCCACCCACCCTAACCCCAAAAAAACGCCAATATCTTCTTCTCCATCCGCCTCTTCTCTCCGCCGAACATCACCACTTCTCAGCCTCGTTTCTCCTCGAAAAACTCATAAATGCTTGCTGTTCTTCGTCTTTTCTCTTGTGTTATCAGTGTTTATCAACCTTTGCACCTTGTCCTTGTCGACTATAATCGACACGTTGTCTAGTCGCATCTTATCGGCTGTTCGGTGTAGCCATCGGCAGTTGGTAGTCGCGTTTTGACCAGCAATTCGCATTCGCTGATTTTTGTTGACAGTTTTCGTGGAATTTTGATTTTTGCACTAAAAAAAAGAATTTGGAGTGAGAAGTGGCGCGATTTTTGTATTTTTCAATGTTCAAAAATTATGGAAAATTGTTTTTTTAGTTTTTTTATTTTTTTCGTTGAAAAAATAATGAAATTAAATGTTGAAATATCCAATAATTTTAAAAATATTTTTTTTGAACCGTAAAAAATTCAAAATAATTTTCTGAAAACTATCGGAAAAAAAATGATTTTTTTGAGTAAATTCAGTGCAAAATTTTTGCTTTCGAATTTTGAATTTTTGCGAAAAAAAAAATTGAAAAATAGATTTTTTTTAGAACAAAATTTTAATTTAATATTTTGATATCGTCATTTTTCATTAATTTTAAATTATTTTTACTTAAATAATGAATAAATGAAATATCAACTTTTCCAATTTTTCCATCGAAAATTAGCTTGAGAAAGTTGATTTTTCATTTTTTTTTTTAAATACCATTTATTTATTAGTTTTGAAATCATTGAGTGTAAATTTTTACTCGAAATTTCGATTGCGACGTTTCGCAACCGTATAATTTTTTTTTCATTTTTTCAAAAAAAAACACTTGTCCACGTGAAAACCACCGCCTTTCTCCCTCTCTCCCCATCCCACCAATAGCAAAAAATACTCTGGGAAAAAACAAAGAAATAGATTAGGGTGGAGTGGAAAAATAGTGAGATTGATGGGTTTTTCCCCGTTTTTTTGTTCCGCTTTCTTGAGCAAATTTCGAGAAAAGATTGAGGCGCCTTGCCGTGGAAAAAATCCATTTTCTTAATTGAAAAAGGTTTTCTTTTCTTTGAAAACTTCTACTATTGTGTTTTCTGGCGAAATGAACAACTTGGCCTAGAAAATACAACGTTTTCTAGGTCAAGTAGCTCATTTTATCAAAAAACAATAAGATAATTGTTTTTTTTTTCAATTAGTGAGTTGAGATTGAGCTTTTGGAAACTCTTGCAATTTTTTTCTCCCATTTTCTTAAATTTTTAATTTCCAACACCAGAAGTCAATTTTTGCAGATACCATGTCCTCCTCGTCGCTGACATCGGCTGCTCGCGCGGCGGCTCGTTCGATCGTCACCCGAAGTGTGTACAACGACACACGCAACAATCTGAAGATCGGCAGAAGCACCAAGGTTATCATCCAGGTCAGTGATAGCAGATTATCAGGAAGAAATTGAAAAATACGCAGATGGCTGTGGGATTTTGGAAAAAATTTTTGTCGGGGAAAAAAATTGGTTTAAAAAAAAAAAATTAATTTTTACAAGTGTGGTGGAATTTTTTTAATTTTAAATAAGAAATTTTGAAAAAAATTCTTGTCGGGGAAAAATTGATTCTTAATCTTTTCATAAATGGTTGTGATGGAATTTAAAAAATTTAAAAAAAACTGTAGTAAAAATTAAAAAAATGGAATTCTGGATTTGTTTTTAAATTTTCACAAAGCTGAAAAATTATTATAAAGAGTAAAATTAATTTTTTTTTTGTTAGTTATTGTCGGGGGAAAAATCGATATTCATTTGTTTAAGTGGTAGTGATGGAATTTTTGAAATTTGCCCAAAATTGGAAAAATTATTTCAATTATTAAAATTAATTTTGAAAAAAAATCTTATTGAAAAATAAAAATTTAGAATTCAAAATTTAAATTTTAAAAATAATTTAAATTTAAAAATATTAACTTTAAAAATTTAAAAATAAAAATGGTTGTTCAAAGAAAAACTATTATTTTTAAAATTTCAAAATTAAGAATTTTCTACGACCTTCCAGAAACAAAAAGTAAATCCAACAAGCACTTTCTATTTATTTTCCAGGGTTTCACCGGCCGCCAAGGAACGTTCCACGGCAAGCAGATGCTCGAGTACAGTACCCATCTGGTCGGAGGAGTCTCCCCGAACAAAGCCGGCCAGACCCATCTGGGTCTCCCAGTCTTCGGATCCGTCGCTGAGGCGAAAGACAAGACAGGTGCCGACGCCACCGTCATCTACGTCCCGGCTTCTGGAGCCGCTCGTGCCATCCACGAGGCCATTGATGCGGAAATCGGACTGATTGTGGCTATCACCGAGGGAATCCCCCAGCAGGACATGGTGCGAGTCAAGAATCGTCTTCTCAAGCAGAGTGAGTTCAAGAAAAAATGGTTTAAACCAAAAAAATAAGCAATTTTCCAGACAAATCCCGCCTTCTCGGTCCCAACTGCCCGGGAATCATCGCTTCGGGCGAGTGCAAAATCGGAATCATGCCGGGACACATCCACAAGAAGGGATGCATCGGAATCGTCTCCCGTTCGGGAACCCTGACCTACGAAGCCGTCCACCAGACGACCACCGTCGGTTTAGGACAGACCAGATGCATCGGAATCGGAGGAGATCCGTTCAACGGAACCAACTTTATCGATTGCCTCGAGGTGTTCCTGGAGGATGACAATACCAAGGGTTTGTTGGGGCGTGGGGATTTTGGAATAAATGGAATTTCAAAATTTTTTTTGTTTTATTTAATTTGTTTTTAAAAATTCAATTTTTTAATTTTTTTTCTCGAGCATTATTCAAATGTTGCCAAAAAAATCGAAGTTCAACATAGTTTTCTAAAAAATTTAATATCAAAACTTTAACTTTCGAAAAATTAATTTAAAAATCGAAACAATTGGAAAAAAATTACATTAAAAAAAAAAAAAAATTTCGAATTTTTAATTTTTTTTTTTTGAGCATTGAAAATTAAAAAAAATTGAATTTTCACTCTGGAATCTAATCAAATTCTAATCCAACTGTTTCCAGGAATCATTCTGATCGGAGAGATCGGCGGTCAAGCTGAAGAGCAAGCAGCCGAGTTCCTGAAATCGCGCAACTCTGGCCCATCGGCCAAGCCGGTCGTCTCGTTCATCGCCGGAGTCACAGCTCCGCCAGGTCGCCGAATGGGACACGCCGGAGCCATTATTGCCGGCGGAAAGGGAACTGCTGGAGACAAGATCGAGGCTCTTCGCGACGCCAATGTCATCGTCACTGACAGCCCGGCCAAGTTGGGATTGGCTATGCAGAAGGCATTGATCGGATATTGATCATCATTCGAATTTCCATTTCTTTCGCTTTTTCTAATCTAATCTTTCTCGCTTCCCTTTTCTTTTTTCTTTTCCTTCTCCCTTTTTCTTTTTTTCCCCCTTTTAATTTTAAAATTAAACCAACCCAGACCAGATTAAGATTTTCGCAGCTCTTTTGAAATTTAGACTCTATTTTTTTCTCAAAATTAGTTTCTGCTTTTGTCACGCTTCTTGCGGGTCCCATGGAACCTTAATGAATCGAATTTTCGATGGAAAATGCTTTTTTTTTGGACAAATTTTTAATTTTCTGAAAAAACAACAAAAATTGAGAAAATTGAAGATGAAAATGAAAAAGAAAAAAATCAACAAAAAACCCGAAAGTGAAACAACAAATCGTCTACGTTTTTTTTTTCACTATTTTCTATTTAATTTTTTAATCTCGTGTTATTTGGGTTTGGGTCTCGCAACGATTATCTACTTCTTGAATTAAAAAAAAAATCATTTTTCCCGAAAAACTAGCAGAAATCGTTGCGAGACCCATCCATCCATCCATCCATCTCTCTCTCTCTACTTATTTCCTATTCTGCACAGCCGGCGCGGCGGCTCCGGCCAACGTCTTGCGCGACAATCGGATGTTTCCCGTGTGCTCGTCGCGTCCGAACCAGTGAACACTGATCTTATCAGCGACATTGAGGCCCAGGACTTGAGCACTCCGCACTGGGACCAGACTCAGATGGTTATTGCTCATGAAGATGCGGCGACTGCTGCCGGGTAGGGTGACGAAGATTCCGCGTTCGATGATCTGCAGGAAAAATGGAATAATTCGGCTGATTTATTCTTTTCTGGCCTAGAAAATGAAAACCGCGACGCGTGGGTCTCGCAGCGCTTACAGTCAAGTTTTTTCGCCAAGTTGTTATGCGCCTTTAAAACAGTAACCCAAAAATTTTGAAAAACCGCGTTATTATGCGTTCCTCAAATCGCAGAGTTTCGATTCAAACGCAGAATGGCGTCCCGCCACGAAAATGAAAAACTACGGTGGAAGGGGCGTGGCTTGCTAATTTTAAATTTTATTTCGAAATCACAGATTTTTTAGTTTTTTGTCGGTTTTTTTTTTACGATTTTCATGTATTTTTCGAGTGAAAATGCCTCGTTCAAATCGTTTCGTAAAAAATCGTAAAAAACCGGCAAAAAACTAAAAAATCTGTAATTTCGAAATAAAATTAAAAAATAGCAAGCCACGCCCCTTCCACCGTAGTTTTTCATTTTCGTGGCGGGACGCCATTCTGCGTTTGAATCGCAACTTTTACGATTTGAGGAACGCATAATACGTACCTCAACAACTTCCGCCTGAACAATCGATCCGAATGTGAAATCCAGAGAGGCGTTGCTTTCGACAATTCTGAAAATTAAATAATGAAATTTTCAAAAAACAAAGTTGAAAAATGAATAAAACCCACTCATTCATCAGCTCCAACGCCTTCTGCAACTTCTCCTTGTCCTGAGCCATCAGCGAGATGTTCGTCTCGTCTTCTGCCATTATTTTCACTCCCGTCTCCGCCTCGATCAACTTGCAATTGTAGCCATTGTTCCGGAACAGTGTCACTCGTTTGTGCGGTTCGATTCGTTGCGATTGAATGATGGGCACCGATGGTTTGAACGATTCGCGCGGTCGGTCGCGGATTATTCGCATTTTTGAGAGCACGTGGTCGATGCCGGAACGGGCGGCTGCGAGGGATTCGGAGAATTGGCGACGGGTTAGGCCTGAAAATGTTAAATTAAAAAAAATTAATTTTATTTTTTTAAATTAGTGTTGGCGACTTTATTTTTTTTCAACTTGTTTTCAAATCTTCAAAAAAAATTCTTTTTTAAAAAAAAATATTTTTGATGATAAAAACCAAAAATTTAAGAAATTAAAAAAATTATTAAAAATGGACTTTTGAAATGGGAATAGGTTAAAATAGGATCTGCTATTTATACATGTTAATTTAATTTTTTTTAATTTTCAAAAAAAAAATTAAAATGTTTAATAATAAATTTTTAAATTTAAATTTAAATTTTATGAATTTCAAACATTATTTATTTATTTTTTATTTACAAGTAATTTGCAAAAACTGACAGTTTCGATGAAAAAAAGGAATTTTTAAATTTGTAAAATTAATGAATTTTAAAAATTAAAAAAAAAATTTGACAAAATTTTGAACCTTCTGAATTCAAATTTTTTGCGTTCATTCATTTTTTAAACTATTTCTTTTTTCGACTTAAAAAAACACAAAAAATATTTTTCTATAGGAAATTCCACTTCCGAATTGTTTTAGGAATTGCTCATAATCAGCGATTTTTTTCATTTAACACATGTTTTGACTCGAAAATAAATTTTAAAAGGAACTAACCCAAATGCTTGACATCCATTTGCGCAGCAGTGAATCCGTTCTCGGTTCCGGCGATTTTAAAGTCCATATCACCGGCATAATCCTCGATTCCCAGAATATCCGTCAGCACTTTGTACTTGTCATCTGGCGAATTTCCATCGCTAATCAGTCCGATGGCGACACCGGCCGCCGGATTTTTCATGGGGACTCCTGCGTCGAAAAGTGCCAATGATCCGCCGCAAACCGACGCCATCGACGACGATCCGTTGGATTCGAGGACCTGGCAAGCTAGGCGGGTGGCGAATGGAAAGTCCTTGGGGAGAAGGTTCTTGAGCGCCTTCTCTGCCAGTGCTCCATGACCAATTTCACGTCGGTTTGAACCTCGGGACATCTGGGAATTTTGAAATTATGTAATGAAAAATTAGAAATTCTTGAACATTTTTTCGACAATTTTAATGGTTAGAAAAGTTGAATTATAACTTTTGAAGTTCCTATGTGTTGCTGAGATTGTAAGCGATGAGATTCAAAAGCAGCATCGGGCCCTGCCACAATTTGTTTTCGGAAAAGTACGGTGGAACATTTTTCCAATTTTTGACAAGTTTTCATAGATTTTTATTTTTTTGTTTGTTTGTTGGCATTTTTTCATTCAGTTGTATCAAAAAATCTGACAAAAAACCATCAGACATTAATAAAAATCGCATTTTTGAAAATATTCTATAGCTTTCCGAATTCGTGGCGAGACCCGACGCCGCGTTCGAATCTCAACTCTTACAAGCTCAAGACTGAATTAAAATAGATTAATTCTTCTCTAACAATTCTCATGAAAACACTCACCCCAATCTCATTCGTCGCAAAACTCGGGAATTCGTAGTGTAGCATGAATGTCTTTTTCCGCTGCGATCCGAGTAATTGGGCCACTGAATCCGGATGAAAAGCGGCTGTTGGACTGTCGAAAGTGACCGTTGATAGCACCTGAATTATCGATTAAAATTAAAAAAAAAAAAAAAATTGAATAGAAAATTGATTTTAAGCTCGCATTTCTGGAAAGATCTGTCGAAAGTTTCATATTTTCTCACAAAAACGACGCCCACCTGTGTCTGTCCCCTCTGGAACATGGAGCATCCGTGCAATTTCTTGTACATGTCCACCTGAATTCGAATCGGGCGGAACTCTTCCGGACGTCGGCCGTCGCATCGGACTCCAGATGAGAGAAGAGTGGAGCGGAGGGTGGATTTGACCAGAGAGTGGAACGTTTTCATGATTTTCGGGTATTCGTACGAGCTGAAGATGGGCGAGGTTTTGAAAAAAAAATAAATTTCAATTTTTTTCTAAAAAATAACTGAATCCAAATCCAACAAATGCGTTACTAACAACTCGTTTCTTCATACCAATCTAACCTTGTGGAATAACTTTGCGAAAAAATTACCGATGAAACTGTCAGACACGTCCTTTGAGCGGCTTCTGAAGGAAGCCTCCCTAAATTCCCTTTCCCCTTGGTTAAGGTCTCTTGCGGGACCTCTTAACCATTTTTTACTTATTTGCAATTCTCCCTTGTTTATGTATTTTTCTGCCCTTTGTCTAATGATATGATGTACGCAAATAAACAATTTAATTCAACAAATCCAACTAACCTCAACTCTGGCAAGTCTGCAACACTTTTCAGAATCGCCGAGATCTCCTCATCCCTGCTGATTTTATCATGCGAACTGTCCGTCAAAACGTAATAGATCCGTTCTTGACACAATGTCTCCAGCAGTTTCCACAGCTCCCGAACGTCTTCTGCCTGGAGAGTGTCCTTCTGATTCCCGACTTTCAGGGACAGCTGGTTCATCGCCGAATGCAGTTTTTCAACGTTTCGGAACGCTTCGTCCAGTGCGAGTTCCACGTGTTCTGGTGGCGTTTCGTGGCCTGGAGAAGGAAAAGAAAATTCAAATAAAACGCAAAAATAATTATTTTTAGCTTAGAATTGTTGCTAAATTTTTAAACTACAATTAGAAACCATTTTTTTTTCAAAATAAAATTCGAATTTTCAAAGAAAAAAAAATAATTTGGAAAATTCGAATTTTAAATTTTAACAATGAGGAAAAAATATTTAGAATTTAAAATAAATGAAATAAAAATTTTAATTAACTTCGAGTATTTGAAAAAAAAAATTATTTACTAAATATTTAATACAAATTCAAAATATTTAAAAAAATTGAAAAAATGGATTTTTTTCAAAAATCAGTTCCTAATTTTTTTTCTCATTTAAATATAATCGTAAAGCTGAAAAGATTTCTTTTCAACATTCAATAATTATTTTCAAATTAATTTTAAAATTATAAAAAAATCATAAAAATTTCTGAAATTTTTAATTTTTTTTCAAAAATTTCAAATTTCATTTTAAAAAAAATTAATGCTAATTGTAAACTTGCCCAAAATCAAGTTTTTGAACTTCAAAAAAAATAAAAAAATTTAGAATTTCAAAAAAAAAATCCAAAAACTTAAAAATTAAAAAAAAAGGTTTTTTATCGGAAAACCCAAAATCATCCATTCTCTTTAATTTTTTGAAGCAGCAACAATTTTTTCAAACACCCAATCCCCAAAAAAACTCACCTTCCAACTCGACCATGACCGTTTTCTGCTGTTCGCGCATCGCCACAATCAAATTAAGAGTTGCCCGATTCAACTGCTCTCTCGTCGGATTCACAATCAGCCGTCCACTCGGATCCATGACGATTCGAAGTGCTGCGAGGGGTCCGGAGAATGGTGCAGAGGAGATGTGCAGAGCGGTCGCCGCCGCATTGATACCCAACATTATCTGGTCGGCGTTCTCGTCCAGAGCCAGTGGTTTGCAGATGACCTGTGGGGGAAAAATGGAAATGAAATGAAAATGGAAAATCGATATATTGAAAATTTTGAAAAAAAATTGATATTATTGTTTTCTAGCAAAATGAGCTACTTGGGCTAGAAAATGCAAGCCGCGACGCGACACGCGACGCGTGGGTCTCGCAGCGCTACCATAAACTTCGTATGCCGCTTTTAAAGGCGCATAACAACTTGGCGAAAAAAGTTTACTGTAGCGCTGCGAGACCCACGCGTCGCGTGTCGCGTCGCGGCTTGCATTTTCTAGGCCAAGTAGCTCATTTTGCTAGAAAACAATAATATTTAGATTTTATTGAAAAATTTTAATTCAAAACGACTCAAAATAAAAAATTTATTTTTGAACAAAAAAAATTCAATTTTTTTTTATAAAAATTAAAAAAAAATTTGTTCAATTTTTTTTAATTTCAAAAATCTGGTTCAAAAAAAATTAAAATCATTCGAAAAAAAAATTTCAGAATTGGAATATTATGGTAATTTTCTTCAAAACATCATAAAAAAAATTGAAAAAAATTAATTTGAAATGAAGCAAAATAAAAATTTTAATATATGATTTTTTATTAAATTTTAATAATTTTTTTTTGAAAAAAACAAGATTTTTTTAAAATTAATTTTTAAAATCTAATTTTCCATTTTTTTTCACAGAATTATTTAAATATATTGTTATTTTTCCTCCCAATTTCACCAAAAATCAAAAATTATTTTATTCTCAATTTTTTCAAATTTTCCCAAAATCAAAAAACCCACCTGTGTCTCATTGGAATTTTCGGGAAGAAGTGGTCGAATCGATCGATCGATAGCCCTCGAAATCAGAATTTCCGTGTCTGATTGACTGAGTTCTCGTCGCAAAAAGTTTGTTGGAATTCGACCAATGGCGGAAGCGGACGGACTGAAAATTAAAAAATTCCAGTGGAATTTTGAGCAAATTTCAATTTTTTGCAGTTTTGATCGAAAAATTTACCGATATTCGACTTGTAGGGGTACTCCGCCATTGTCTGTCATCTTATTCTTCTTCTGAACCACTGTCGCCATGATGGAATTGTCTCCAGAAGTGGCGACGACGGCTGCTGACGCAAAACGAGCGACATGACCTGGAATATGATTTTTTCAGATGAAAATTGTCAAAATTTCAAAGTTTTCTTCAATTTTTTTTTGTTTCTCAGCTTCAACATTTTATTTTTCTCAAATTCCATCTTCCCCCACCTGTTCTCAACTCCAAACTGCTGTGTTCTCCCAAATTCACCGTCACCGATTTCTCCTCATTCGCTAGTCGGTAGGATTTTCTGAAATTCACGCAAATTGTGAAAAATCAAAAGTTTCTAGCAACTTACGAATTAAACCGCTTTGAAATTCGCAGCGGAAGTCTGGAGATTGTCATTTTTGGCGAAAAAAACTCCGAAAATCGTGAAAAATAAGCGGGGGACTAGTTTTTGAGACGAGCGGCTGCTAGGCCGTGTAGTCCGAGAGGAGGAATGATAGTTGTTCAGCAGTGATAATATTATCGAAATTGACGGGTCTCGCCGTGAAATTTCTGAATTTTGTGTGTTGAATATGATTTTCGAATGTTTTTCAATTAAAATTAAGAACAAGAAACTCGAAAATCTGAAAATGGTGTTTCTGGTTACTGTACTCACAGAAAACGGGTGAAACACGAAACTTTGGTCGAAATTTTTTGATTGATAGTTTGAAAAATCGATTGAATTTTTAATTTTTTCAAACTGCCCTTGAAGTTTCTTATCAGTGAGACAATTTCAATTTTTCGAAAATTTTCGAATTTTTGGCAATTTAAATGCTTTTTTTGTCTTTTTCTGAATTTGTCTTTTTTTTTATTAAAAATAATGTTTTTTTTCTCTTTTTGCAACGCATTTGGACAAATTAAAATATTAGAGAAAAATGAAAAATCGTCACCTGGTTTTCGTATATGGTACTCTGAAAACCGGCGAACCGAACCACAAAACGCTGTCGGAAACTTTGGGAGAATATCGGTTAGTTAGTCAGCAAATTTCGAAAAATTGAATTATAAAATCAATAATCCGAAAATATTGAATATCGAATTTTCCGAATTTTTTTGTTGGATATTTGGAAATCGAAAAATTTGGAATTAAAAAAAAATCGATAAGCTGATTATCGATTTTCATCAAAAATTGCATTAAAAAATCAATCAATAATCGACAATTTGAATTAAAAAATTAATAATTAGAAACAATTATAATAAGTAAAAAATCAAATTTCCAGGAAAAAAAAGTGCATAATTGTTTTTTCAAATTTTTTAATAAATAAGTTGATTATCGATTTTTCAAAATAGAATTGCTCACAAAATCAATATTTGAAAATTAAAAAAAAAATGAATATCAATTTTTCCCGGAAATCGATAAAAAATCAATAATCGGGAAAATGGTTTTTTCAAAAAAATTCGATTTTTTCGAGAATTTTCGAAAAATCATTATCTGAAATTTTGAAACAAGAAAATCGATAAACAAAAAAAATCGGAAAAAAATTTAATAGTAAATTTCGGATTTCGACAAAAATCGATTTTTCCAAAAAAGAGCAATTTTGAGAAAATCATTATTCAAAAAATTCGAATTTCTCAAAAAAAAATCAATCATTAGGAAAAAATCAATAATAATAAAAATTAGAATTTCCAAAAAATCAATAAATTAAATTTCGAATTAAAAAAGTCAATTACTGATTTTTTCCCCGAAAAATCAATAATTGAGACAAATGTGTTGATTATCGATTTTTCCATTTGAAAATTTTCAAAAATCAATACTTAAAATTCTAGTTTCAAAAAAAAATTAATACTTGAGAAAAAAATCAATAATCAAAAAATTCGAATTTCCAAAAATTAATCAATTATTGATTTTTCCAATTTTCTTCCAAAAATTCGATAATCAATCGATATTTCAGTCTAATATCCGCTGGAACGACTACTGAAAAATATCCGCTCGTTGTGGGCACCAAGTACAATATTCCGTTTTTGCTGGATGATCCCGGAAAGGGAAATGTGAGTTTTCCGATGGATTTTTCAAATTTTTATATTTAAAAAAATTCTGAAAATGAAATATGTATCCCTTAAAAATCAAAAAAAAACCGTAAGCCCACAGAAACTGGAAAAAAAAGAAAATGATTAACAACAAGCGGGTGGAGGGGGGGAGGAAAAGAGAATCGGTACATATACATAATGGCAAATGCAAATGCAAATGCGCTCTGTTGACAATTTTGAAATGAAATTCTCAATGGAGCGCGTTTGGATGTTTGGAAGAGTGATGAGTGGAACAAACACAAAAAAAACCAAGAAAAAAACATGTCTAAGCTAGAGAAAAATGCTAATTGTTATCCAATCCCGACGCGGCGCGGTCGCGTCGCGTGTTCTCTTCATTCTCCGCACATTTCCGCCTTCTCATAGTACTTGTTGGCCAGTTTTCCGTTCATCGCCTCCATGGCGGCCTCGGCGGCCTCGTTAAACAGACAATACGCCCGGTCGAAGTCTCGGTTCAGTCCGTATCCGCCTTCTTTGTACATTTCCGCCATTTTGGCGAGTATTTCGTGGCGGGAGAGCGGCGAGAATGAGGAGAACGTCGTCTTCGAGTTGCCATCCGATTCGGCCGCGTCGACGTCGTCTTGGAAGCCGACGACGCGTTGGTACCTGAACATTATGAAAAAATTGAAATTTTTTTTGAAAATTATTAAAAAATTAGGAAAATTATTAAAAATTTTGAATAATTTAGAAAAATTATTTTAAAAATCCCAATTTAGGTAAAAAATTGATGAGATTATGAAATAATTTTTAAAAAATTATGAGATACTATAAAAAATCTGAAATTTTTTTAAAATTTTTTTTTGAAAAATTATGCAAAAATTATTTTCAAAAATAATAAAAATTTGAAAAAAAATAATGAAAAATAATAATGGGAAATTTTTGAAATTTTTTTTCGTAGAGGAAAACAAATATTCATTTTGAAAAATTGCTGAAATCACGGTTTCCACAAAACCACCGTATCTTTCGCGGCGAGACCCACCAAACCCGCGTCCAACTCACCAGTCAATCGCCTTTGTGTAGTCCGTCGATCGGTTCGGTCCGAGACTTTGGCCGGTTTCGTAGGCATGTGCCATGTACAACATCGCGCCTTTGTCGCCCATTTCTGCCGCGATTTCCATGAGATCCGATCCGAATTCGTCGAGGTCTATGGAAATTAACAATTTTAATATGGTACACGCCCATTTTTGTGAAAAATCCAAAAACTACATACCTCCAATCTCTCCATGTCCATCGGGAAACAGGTCTTCGACAGTAACCTCTTTGAGCAGCTCATGCGGCAGTCCCAAAACAATATGAGCAGAAGTGAGGACAGCCTCGAGAATGCCGCATTTCCGAGCAATGTCCAGGTGGAAAATTGCCGACTGCTTATCGTATTTAATCGGCACTCTCGCATCATTCTCATGGTCATCCAGCATCACTTTATGCTCCGAGTCCACCTCGACGAACCGCCCGAGTTCATGATATCTGGCCAGATCGATGTGTATCTGTCCGAGGATCGAGAACTGATGGGTGATCTGCGGATGATCCTCGGGATCATTCTCGAGGTTCGCGGCGGCCATTTGCTGGAGTTGAAGACTGAGAATGTTGGCGGGCACGGATTGTTTCCGCAGAACCTTCCAGAATTCGTCTCGTTCGGTGTCTCGAGTTTGCCGCGAACTGTTCATCGAATACGTGCCCACTGAGCTTCGGAAGCTGTCGTGGCGTTGACGAAGCGAGTTGAGATCGACGAATCCGCATTTTCGGGGGCGGCTCGTCGACTCGTCGCCCGACGATCTCGTCGAGATGCTCATTCGACTCCGCTGGCTTTTCGCCGACTTTTCGCTGTTTCCCGTCTCGCTTCTCGGATATTCTTCTTCTTCATCATCGTCCGAATCCTCTTCGTCCTCGGAACACGGCTCGCAGAGTTGCTCGACGACTGGAATGCACTCGACGCACACGCAGTCTTCGTTGTGTTGGTTCTGAAATGCCGTGGGTGCGAAACGTTACAGCAAAACGAACTTACCTTAACCGACAGATCGGTGGACGAGTGATTCATGGTCTTCCTCCGACGCAGCTCATCCATCGAAATCCCGTTTTCTACGACATGCGGACACTCGCTGGACACCCGATTCCTGCGCGACTCGAACACCGTCGGCGGCACCACACACGACTTTTTCTGTCCGGCAGCCACCGTCGCCGCGTGTTCGGTCGCTTCGATTTCCGGCGGCGATAGTTCAAAGTTCGACAGATCCATCGTCTCGCAAATGTCATTGCATCGATGCGAATGGAAGAAGAGCGCCATTCCCCGAGTGCCCAGATTTCCGTCGCCATAGTCGGTTCCGACGAGTGTATGGATCTGCGGGTCGGTGTAAAGGTCGCCGACTCCTTGAATATCCACGACCATCATCTGATGGCCGGAACGTTCGAATGTGAAGTGGGAGAATGCCTGCGGTGTGAGACGGGCGGCGTTGGAGACGAAACCCGAATTCGAGTTGTATTTGATATATTTTCCCTCGATGAAGTGCTCCAAATGGTAGAGCGGTGAGCCGACGACATCGATCAACTCGATGACACACATTTGAACAATATCGATTTTCTTCGGCGGATTGTATCGATTGAACTCCTCGGCCCACAGTTTCGCGTCCATCTGAAGCCTGACGTCGTCGAAGAGAACACGACGATCAACCTGGCAGATGTACTTCTTGGCGACATAGTTGCTCGTCCACTCTTTGGAACTTCCGTGAGCTGAGCACTTCTTGAGGCGATAGCACTCTCGCATGGCTCCGCGGGCGAAACTGTCCGGGTGGATGCGCACTTCGACAATGTCCTCGGTCCATTGTTTGCGAATCGCCGAGTAGCGGTAGCTGGAAATGGGGGACATTTAGAAAAAAATTGGCAGGAACAGCAGAAATCGGGCAAATTTGAATTCACAGCTCTTACTGTAACATTAATTCGCTGCGAGACCCACAAGTGGTCGTGATTTGCCTTGAAATTAACGAAATTTGATCAAAAATGACGGAAAATGTCCGTTTTTTCGTAATTCTCAAATATATTTTTATTTTTTCGTTCCTGAGATCGTTTGAAATGGTCCCGCCACGATTTTTTGGGAAAACTACGGTGGAACGATTTTTTCTCAATTTTTTGTCTAATTTCCATAAGAAATCGACTGAATTTGGTCAAAAATAGCGGAAAATTTCCGTTTTTTCGTAATTTTTGAATATATTTTTACTATTTGTTTCTGAGATCGTTTCTGAGGCTGAATCGGGTCCCGCCACAATTTTTTCGGGAAAACAACTGTGGAAAGAATATTTCTTCAATTTGATGTCTAATTTCCATGAAAAATTGACTGAATTTGGTCAGAAATAGCGGAAAATTTCAGTTTTTTCGTTTTTCGTAATTTTGGAATTTTTATTTTTTATTATTCGTTCCTGATGCTACATCGGGTCTTGCCACGATTTTATATTTTTTCTTAAAAAATTTTAAAAGTTTTTTAAAAAATAGATTTTCTGTTTTTTTTTTCACATTTTACCGGAAAAAATCGACAAAAATCGCATTTTTCGACAATTTTTGAATGTTTTATGTTTATTAGTCGTTCCTGAGACTGAATCGGGTCCCGCCACGATTTTTCCAAAAAACTACGGTGGATTTGAAATTTTTAAAATTTTTGTTTCGAAAAATGCAACTTTTACACAATTTTGATAAGTTTTTATTGATTTTCTGGTTTTTTTTTTCATTTTTCACCAATTTTTCCAAAAAATCGACAAAAATCCATCAGAAACAGATAAAAATCGCATTTTTCGACAGAAATATGTTTTCTACCGTAGTTTTCGTGGCGGGACCCTCCGTCTTCGCGTTTGAATCTCAAGAACAAAAAACACTGCAATTTTCGACTGATTTTTGTCAAAATTGCCAGAAAATGTCAATTTTTTCGCATTTTCTTCGAATTTTTTAAATAAATTTTATCAAAAAAAGGCGTATCCCACCGTTTTGCCCTCTGTTCCGGGTACTCATGAATATTGAATTCGTCCCACGGATCCACATAATTCGTGCGCGCCTTCCTCGCCGCCTTCCGCCACGTTTCCATCAATTTCTTGACTCGTGCCGGTTCCATACGCGGTTTTTCGTCGATTATCTCATTGGTTCGATCCACGAAAACATCATCACAATCGTCGGTAATCGGAATAAGGTTGGCAGTGCTGATTGATAGATTCCGCGACGTCGTCTGCAAAGTTCTGGGTCTCGAGACGAAATTTTTTGATACCTACCTGAAAACTCGATTCGCACGTCGGTGGTTCCCCGTCGTTCGTAGTGTCCACCGTCATTTTTCCAGTTTTTTCACTGAAATTTTTTTCAAAAATCAATAATCAATAATTCCAGCAAATTCGCGGAGAGCTGTACGAGGTGTGCGACAAGAAATTGGAAGCGTTGGACGAGTTAGAAGCCTATCCGACGCTTTATGACCGCAAGTTTGTCGAGGTTGGTTGGAGTTAAAAATTCGAAAAAAATTTGGGGAAATTCCAAAAATTATGGGTAAATTCTAGAAAAAAAAAATTAAATTTCCTAACCACGACGTTTCGCAACTCAACTCCACAATGTTGTTGCGAAACGTCGGAGTGCCGTCAAAAAAAAAACAAAATTAAAAATTAAAAAATAAAAAATAATTTTTTTTTCGAAAATTCATGGGAATTTCAGAGGAAAAAACTCAAATTTCTAAAATTAATTGTTTTTTTAATTCACGAAAATCCGAAAAAAAAATGCAATAAAAGTCAAACGCCACATTGGGTCTGTGAATTTTTGTGTAATTTTTGTGAATTTTTAAAACTATTTAATTTTCAAAATTTGGGTTTTTCCCGAGTCATAAGCCCCGCCCATTACACGGTAACTTTTCAAATTCGTGGTGGGACCCAATGTCGAGTTTGAATCTCATTGAACAATTTTTTTTTTGAATTTTTGGGAGTTTTTTCAAATTTATTTTCCTAAAATCCACATGATTTTTTAAAAATTCAATTTTTTTTTTAATTCCATAATTTTTGATTTTTTTCCCTATTGTGACATAATTTAAATTCTCATGAATTTTTGAAAATTTATTTATATTATATAAATATTCCTATATTCCGTCGTTCGCTGCAAGACCCAAAATCAATGTGGATTTACGAGGAAAAAAAAGAGAGAAAAGCAAAAACCGAATGACTCCAGTCCGGCTCCACGAGCCCAAAGCACATCATATGCTCTTGAAGCCGGAACCCGGAAAAAGCCAAAAAGACGCAGACAAAAGGGAAATAAATCTTTCGCTCTCTCGTGGTGGCTGACGTGTACATTTCACCATTTTTTTTCTCTTCCCATCGAAATTTTATTTTTTTTTCACATTGAAAAATTGAGAAGAACTACTGACTGGCCGAGTGACTGGTCAGTCAACTTTTTCTCAATTTTCCAAACAAAAAAAATAAAATTTCCAATGTAAACGGAAAAATGAGAAAAACTGGTGAAATTTACACGTCAGCCACCATGAGTGAGCAAAGGTTTTTCTTTCCTTTTGTCTGCGTCTTTTTGGTTTTTCCGGGTTCCAGCTCCAAGAGCATATTCTGTTCTCTTGGCGCACGGCGTGTAAATCGAATCGCTTAAGCGTTGCAAAATTCAAACGACGTTTTTCGCGGGCAAAAGCGAGTGTAACCGTAATTTTATCATCGGAGCACACTTGCAACATTTCATAGGTAAAAAAATTATTTCTTTGGCAAAATTTCAGCCAAAAATGTCGAAAACCAGTATAATTCAGCCATGATTAATTGCTTACATACTGAATTCATCAGAATTT
>LR563075.1:14123-26908 GCA_900536345.3 Caenorhabditis sp. 39 LS-2015 | reverse complement strand
TGTTTCAGGTCTGGCGCAATCTGCAGTCAAGTGGACTGAACTTGTTCACCCGTGCCACCAACTCATCCGACGCCAACAACTCGACCGACGGACACAGCACCGTCCGACACAGTCATAACACCCACACCAACTCAACCAAGTACTAGGGAGTTCAGAGATTCTCCAGGGAGCTATACTCATTGTATGATTTGTATATACTATACGTCATGGTTTTCAAATATCACTCACAGTCTACGAATCATTTATCACTCGAATCTATATCATCGAACCGAATAAATGCATAGGATTATTCGAATAAAATATCTTTTGGGAATTGTCTGTCTACGTTCGTAAAACGCAGGCAGAGTTCTCCCAAAGGCTCTCTTCCCGCCCGTTTCCATTTCATTCTTCTTTTGTTTTTCCTCGTAATTGGCGGATTCTCGTAAGTTCTGGCCGGATGAGCGAGTATTCCAGCCACTTGAGACAGTTCTTCCTTCCATCCATCCGACCAGACACTGACAATAGTAGTATCCTGCATTACCTTCCTCTTACGTGCTTTTTGATGCTTTTTTGATCTATATAAGTACTTTTCTACATAAATAGCACTTGATAGTTGAACAATTACGTAGATGTGTTCAACCCTTCATTTACATTTCTCTTTGCTAAAGAACGAAAGATCAACGGGATTTCAGATTCCAAAGTTTAAAATGTTCGAGATTCCTCTGAAAATGTGTCTCGGAGTGCTCCTGGGCGGTGTGTCCGTGTACGGTCTCGTTGCCAACTTGCTCGTCTTTCTTCCCGTTTATCGTCTTGCTTTCGTCTTCAAGAAAAGCCCGATCTACGTGATTTCCCTCGTCAACTTGTTCGCAGATATTCTCAATCTTCTCGTCACCGCCGCTTACCTGACTCCCCTGATTCTGAAAAATGTAAGCTAATTAAAACTCCATTCTTTCCTAAACCCAATACTTCTTTAGTCTTTTTCAAACCATAGCACAACTGACATGCAGTTATCGTTTGTTTTTGGGACGGTGTTCATGTTCTGCTGGTACCTCGGTTCGATTACTCAGATTATCATGGCTGTCAACAGGTAGTCCCCAACTTGCTCTGCCCTCGATGCTTCATTGCTTTCAGACTTGTGGTAATCTGTTTTCGGTACAAGGACTTCTTCACTGTTCGGATGCTCACAATCATCTTCTGTTTCGTGTTCCCGATGGTCATTTGCATGACATACCTTGCCCAATTCCGCTTCCCATGCTGTGCTTTGATCTACGATTCCAACATCCTGTCCATAAGCTACCTCTCGACGGGAAACGAGCTCAACTATTCGAATGCGTTCATTGATGTTCCTCTCAACTTTGGATGTTCGATGACTGCAGCCATCTGCTACTTTATGGTCGGCACTCTGCTAGTTTCACACTGCAAATATCAGTTGTTTTCAGATAATACTCAAAATCTACAAAGCGAAGAAACTAGTCGGTCCGATTTCAGCTCCAAATCAAGGGAAAAATAAGGAAGTCAGGTAAGTCATGTTCAATTCCTTTCGTTTCCCGAGCTCTTTCTGTTCCAGTTATGCCATTCAGTTCTGCCTGATCTCCGTCTTCTACACAATCAGCTGGGTTCTTTTCCGTCTCTTCCCCATTATTCTCGGTACCGAACGACTCGAACTCTACTGTTTCGTCATGATCGCCGTGTCCCTCAACAACAGTGCCAACGCTTTCGTCTACATTATTTTCAACAAGGAGGTCAGTTTCTTGCGCCATTCGCATCGTCCTTCGTTTGTATTCTGATCGTATTCATTCAGGTTCTCGGCTACATTCTCCGCAGTCGCTTCTTCATCTTCCCGCACGCAGGCATCTCCACATATATGAATTCCAATGCAAATGCCACCGTCAAATTGGCATCGACGGCAAATATCGCGTCGACAATCAGACAAAACTAGAGATTTTTTCCCAACTTTCCCTCATTGATAGATCCCTCTAATTTAACCTTCACGTTGATAAAATTGCACTTGACATAATGAAATGGGTTTGGAGATCAGAAGAAAAGGAAGCAAAAAAGAAAAGTATCCTGGGATGAAATGGATTTTCAAACTTCAGATACATATTTTCCATGTTTTTCTTTGGGACAAATTTTCAATTAAAATTCATTATATCGTAAAAATTTATGGCTTTTCTCTTGTACTCGTAACTGTTGATTTGATGGATGGAAATTGAACAATATTGCTGATTTGATTACATATTCTTCATGATCTCTTCCACGATACTCTTCAGAACAGGTTCACAACGTCTGATTCCGTGGGCAGTGAGATGGAGCGAGTTGTCGACATAGGAGAGCATCTGATCTCTGTCGAAAGTCAGATACTGGTCGTTTTCGAGGAACATGTGACCAACGTCGAAGTACTGAAAAAAGAAGAAGGACAACAATGAATTCTGTAAATTCTATATCTTACTCGACACTTTTTGCACTTCATCATCTGGAATCTCTTCTTCGCATGTCTCAGTTCCATCTCCGAATCCTTTCTGTTCAGATGCAAAGTCTCCAATTCTTCAGGTCGCTGTGTTGCGTAATGTAGGAATATATTGAGGAATTCAAGTCTCGTCGTGGGATGCGGCTCGAGAATGTAAATCTTTTTGACGATTCTAAAAAAGAAAGTAGTATTTGAGTTGCGCAATAATCCGTTTCCGATGATCTTACTTTTCGTAGAATGCAATATTCTCATTCATCTGTCGCAACAACCCGTCGCTTTCTCCAGTGAATCGTCTTTTGATTGTTTGTGAATATCTGGACCATGAAGGTTTACGACGTTCTGTTTGGGAAAGGAGTCTTCTCACCTGGCAACGATGAAAAGGACGTCAGGTTTGAACGTCTGCACTTCCTGTTTCGTGAGATTCAAGGCCACTTGCGAGTTTTCACTGTCAGCATACAGTCCGTAACTCTCTGAACGATCAAAATGTTGACGTTCATTTTCGGAAAACTTGCCTTTCATGGAAACATATTTGTAGTGCGAGTAGTTGTAGTGGAAGTGATGTCGGGTGTGCTCGTTGAAATTCAACACATAACTGTTTCCGATCATCATCACAGGGAAACTTCCGTGAGTTACCTACAGACCGATCCGTTTCCATGAAGCATCCCACCTACTTACCGGATACCGACACATTTCTATGACTCGATCTCTGTCGTTCACGTTGGGAAGCATTCTCTCCGTGCACGGATCGATCTTCCGTTCTGTCGACCAAATATCCGGAAGGAAGTCGTGGTTTCTCTCGATCATTGACTCCTTCCCCGAGATCATAATGTTCCTCCAGATACTGTGTTTCCGGACACTTTGTTGCAGGTATCCGTTGAAGCAAAGCAGGATTACCATGAGCAGAATAGCCATCTTGACACCGAACCGCCGGAATCTTCTCTCGATGAAATGGTGCAGGAAACTGGCGATGACCAGTGTTGTGGCTGAATTGAGGATGGGAGATCTGCTTGTCCAAGAGCACCTTACCAACACAAAACACGTAACTACGCACTGTAGATCCAAGGAAAATGGAAATAAAAGGCCAGTGGACAAGGTAGATTGCGAAGGAAAGGTCGCCAAGATAGGAAAGAAGAGACGATTGCAACATCTGAGAAATTCTCAGTTTTTCTGGAACAATGTGATCTCAAACCTTATTTTTATCTGATTCATTGGCAATAACCAGAGCAGTAGCCACTGTGACAAAAGGGCGGAGGAAGAGTGGATTGAACTTGGTTGGTAGGATGCAGAAGGAGAGAACCACGAGAGAACAACCGACTATGTCTTCCTTCGTGACTACAAATCTTGATGGTCTGCCTGTATTTTTAGAATTCTCTGGTGCAGTTGTTGTCGAATCATTCAATTTATTCCAGTAGAAGACAACGAAACCGGCGGAGAATTGCCAGAGTCGAAGCAGCATGAAGTTGAATGCGAATTGGGAATTGAGAGCTGAGACGACAGTAAAAGCGATGAAGCCGACGACAGTGAGGGTGGAGACTGTCATCAGTCGGAGCATATCGTTGTTCAGGAACTGGAGACCAAAGAAGATGAACGGAACAATTAAGAAGAACTGCATTTCGACGGAAAGAGACCACGAATGGGTGAAGGCGTTCATTGTGAATTTGTTGGAGAGCAACTGGAAGAAAGTACTGAATGAGAGCAGAGAAAGAGAGAACAAACCATGTTGAAGTAGTCATCGCCTTCGAAGATAATAAGCTGGTTCATGGCACAGAACAGAGAGGAGAGACCCCACATTTGATTGTCAATCCACCGAAACTCCCAATATCGCAAATGAACGAGAAGGAGAGTGAAGAAGGTTACAATGAAATGGAGGGGAAGGACTCTTCTGGATCTGCAGAAAGAAGAAAAGTTCCCGAAGAAAACTCGGCGACCAACCTTCTGTAATAAAAATGGAAGAAGTCTTTCACTTTGCTGATTCTCGTCTTGGTCAATGTCTTTGCCATTAGATATCCAGATATCACAAATATTCTGAATTTGAAATTATTTTTGATTGAGATCTAGAAACTCACATATCGACTCCAAGGTACCCATTGACGAAAAGAGTTGGGAACAGATGAAAACAGAAAACAAGGATGGTGGCGACACCTCGAAGACTCTGGATATCGTCCCGCATCTGGAACAAAATGAAATAGTTAGGGAAGGATCTGATATGGTGCGAGAAGAAAGCCGATTACGCAATGCAGCTGCCGTTTTTTGAATGAAAGCGCAATCGGAGACAACCTCCGAAAACGGGATCTCTGCGTGTGGGGTGGAAAGGCAACACGCAAACGAAATGAGGGAGAGGGATCAAAAGAGAAGAAGTCGGGAACTCGTCCGCTGGCAGCTATCAAGGTACATCCAGTCCCTTTGGCAGATCATCACACACGCCGAAAAGTCCCCTCGCTTTATCACTCGATTCCACTGATAAAGGCGGAAGACGTCTACATTTCTTTGTCGCCTCGATGAAGTTTTTTTCATCGAATTGCCGTCGGAGATCCGGATTTTTGACGAGAATTGTGGGGGAGGGGAAACGAATGGAGTTTAGCCTTTTGAACACAACACACGCTTGAACACAGAAAAAAACATTCATTGAATACAGAGAGATACCGGTATGATAAAGTGGAGACTGGAGGAGCACGCAGTCACATTGAGTCCATGGCCTCTTGAACCACACTTTTCAGAGCTGGTTCACACAATTTCAACCCTTCGGCAGTCAAATGGATCTGATTGTCGACGTAGGCAAGCATGCGATCCCGGTCGAAAGTCAGATACTTGTCACGTTCGATGAAGACGTGACTCAAGTCGTAGAACTGAAAAAAGGAATACTTTCTTGGAAGAAATGAATGGGATCCATCACTTTGCACTTCTTGCACTGGATCATTTCGAATCTCTTCTTGACATTCCTCATTTCATAATCTGCCGCCTGTCGTTTCAGATGCAAAGATTCCAATTCCTCTGGTTTCTGGGTTGCATAATGCAGGAAAAAATTCAAGAAGTTTAGGTTGTAGAGTGGATGAGATCCCAGAATGTAGATCTTTTTGACAAATCTGAAGCGGGAAATTCATAATTACAATTGTGCCTCCTCACTTTTCATAAAAGGCAATATTCTCGTTCATCTGCTGCAGATACTCGTCGTTCTCCTGAATCTTTACTCTGATTGATGGTGAATATCTGAACGAATTTGTCATGATCTCGTTGACGCAAAAGGCAAATATCACCTTGAAGAAATAAAAAGAACGTCAGGTTTGTATCTCTCCACTTGTCTCTTGGACACTTCCAACGCAATCTCGGAACCATGCGAATCCGCGTACATGCCGTAACTTTCTGAACGCAAAAAGAGATGAATCATCTGTGAAATGACCATTCACCTCCAATAGAAACACGTTGGAAATCCGAGTAATTGTAGTTGAAATGAGCTCTGATATGCTCTCCAAAGTTCATTACGTAGCTGTTTCCTATTATCATCACCGAGAAGTTTCCCTTTCCTTGCTGAAACAATCTATCTGTTGAGAAATGGATTGGCAGGACTCACAGGAAAACGACAGTAACTGAATACTCGGTTCTTGTCAATCGGGTCATCCAGTGTACTCTGCATACATTCATCTTTCTGTTTTTCGTTTTCCCACAGACTCGGCAGGAACATTTTGTTCTTGTCCACAATGATTTGCAAGTCATCCGAGAACGTGTGATTCCAGAAACTGTGCTCTCTAACACTATTTTGCAAGTAGGCATTGGCAAGAATCAAAACGAAAAGAAGAGGAATGAATGTCTTCATTTTGGCTTTCAGACACTGTTTTTCGAAGAGATGATGGAATATCATTGCAGAGATCAGAGTAGTTACTGGAATGCAGTTTGAGAGAAGGGAAGGAAAAGCAAGAAGGTCTTACCAATACAGAAGACGTAGGATTTGACATTTGCACTTATGAACAAGGCTATAATCGGCCAGTGGACGAGATAAACGACATACGAGAGATCTCCCAGATATGCGAGATGAGACGATTTCAAGAGCTACAAATCTAAATATATTTTCAGAATAACAAAAAAAAACGGACCTGGCTCTCCTGAGATTGACCTGCAATGAGGAATGCAGTTGCTAATGTGACAACTGGTCGCAGAGCCAACACTTCAATCTTTTTGGGAATGAGACACAGAGAAAGGATGGCGATCGCCGCGGATATCAGGTCTTCTTTGTTCAGAGGAAGGGCCATCTCCATTTTTGCCGGTTTCAGTTTCTCCGAGTACTCGTAGAAACTGACTTTGGTCCAGAAGAGAGCTACGAATCCAGCTGAGAACTGCCAGAGACGGAGGAACATGAAGTTGAATCCGAACTGAGGGTTGATGAATGCAAAGCAGATGAAACCGATTACAGTGGTTATCGAGACAGCAGTAAGTCTCAGAAGGTCGTTTTTAAGGAATTGAAGAGCGTAGAAAACAAAAGGAACGAGGAGATAGAACTGCATTTCGACGGAAAGAGACCACAGATGAATGAAGACATTCATGGAAGAGCCGTCGGCGAGGAACTGAAAACAGAAGAATATTCTAGGAACTATTGCATATGAGGAGAGGAACCTCCTTGAAGTAGTCTGCACTATCATGAATTATGAGTTGATTAGTGACAAGAAAAAGAGAAGCAAGACCGTATCTTCTGTTGGTGGTCCACCAGAAGTCTCCCAAGTACAGATGAACCAGGAGAAGAGAAATGAAGATGACCAAGTAGTATAGTGGCAAGATCCTTCTGAATCGACGGTAGTAGAACTTGAGGATGTCACAGAAGGTTTCAATTTTTGCTGATGTGAGGTTCTTCGCCATAAGGAAACCAGAAATGACAAAAAATCTGAAACGGAATAGGTTCTTTTGGAAGACGAAGCTTCTCTTACATATCAACTCCCAGGAATCCATTTACAAACAAAGTTGGGAACAGATGATAAAGGACTACGAAACTGATAGCAACACCTCGGAGACACTGAATATCCAGACGCATTTCGATGTGTTAATCCGTGACGTAATGCAGACATCACTCTAGTTTTATACTAAATTCTATCGGGGTCGCCGCGCACAATGAATGAAAAACATGCAAATTTACACATTCGGCTGATCGGTGGCTTCGTTGGTTTTGTGGGTTAATTGTACGTCGACAGGGCTATCTTCGAACTTTTGAGCCTTCAGATACATCTCTTCCGTTCAAAAAAGGATCGAAATGTCAGAAAACAGTGTCATGTCAACTTTATTTATTCACAGTAAAACATGATATATAATTGTTTCAAATCCCGAATCGAGAGATATGAGATCCTTCTTCTGCATAGATCATCAAAGAGAGATCAAAAGGAACCACGTGAGCTGAGGGAAGTATCAGACTGTGACTTGAACAGCAAATCGAATCGACTTCTGACTGCCTTCTCTGTGTTTCCTTCCATCGCTGTCCGCATTGAAGTGCTGATTCGCCGAGTTTGTTGCACTTTTGCTTCCGTTTTCAGCCAGTTTCGTTGACTGCTTATCGAAAATTCGGGGGAAGAAGACTCCGCAGGACAGCCAATTGAACTGCTCTTTGTATGCCTTGCTGAAGCGAGGTGACCGGAAGTAGGTCACGTAGTAGGCTTGGCAGAAGTTGGGCATCACGATGATGAGCTGAAGGAACGAAATGAAGAGATGGTGGGGAGCAGAAACTCACCAAATAGGGCATGTAGCCAACAGCTTGGTTTACATTGTCTTCCATTTCGACGATGATTCGGAAGAAAATGACAGTCGACCACCAAGAGATAATGTAGATGATCAAAAGGAAGAACGTCGACCGGAACACTTTGTGTTTCTCTTCTCGCAAACTGTTCGTTCTGGATCCACTCGAATGACGACTTCCTCTCATGTTCTCAGCTGAAAGTGTTCATGTTCAAACTCTGCAATCTCTTCTCCAATAGTACTAACATTTTCTCACGGCACACATCACAGAAGCAATCACGATGAAGAGAGTGAGTGTGTTGAGCACGATGATGGAACTGGAGACCATTTGATAGATGCGATGATCGGTTGCTGAAGGGAAGAGACGTGTTAATGAGAAACATGTGTGACTGGAGATGTGCACGTACTCAACATGAAAATGCAATATGGCGTCTCCTCGTCTGGAATGAAAATGAAACTGGTGACTGTGGTCAGAATGGCGAAGACCAGCGGGAAGATGCACATCAGAGCAACATATCGCTTCTTTTTCCAGATCATATGCCTGAAAAGGGAACTGTTTATGAGTTTGAACAGTTGGAAACTCACTTTATTGGCATGACAACACTGAAGCAGAGATCGAGAGCAATGGAAAGGAAGAGAGCAGATTGGAACATGACGGCGAAGCAGTACACGACGTTGTACTCGAAGCATTTCTTCCGCGACATTGAACGGAATCTGGGTGTGGACTTTTCAATTCAGGCTGAGAAATCTAGGACTCACCGAAACTGTAAAATGAGCCCAATAACTTCAGAAATGTTGCAAGTTAGATGAGTTATTGCCAGAATCAACACGAACATTGCTGAAAGAGGTCGGAATGGTTGTCTTCTCTTCTCTTCTTGTGCTTACCTCCTTTGGTCCTCAATATCTTCTTCCTGCATATCGCCACAATCACATTCACATTTCCAAATATTCCAAACACCATGCCAATTGCAACGATCACTTCGAGGATGTGTTGCTGCATGGCGAGTCTGAAAACAGAAGATTATCAACTGAAACGGGATGGAAAGGGAATCAATCATGCAAAGGGTAATACCGAGAAAAGCAGAAGGAAAGGCATTCAAGTTTTCAATAAAACCCAATTTTCTCGAAGGGCCAAAGGCGAGAAAAGTGTGTCGTATTCAGCCAATTGTCCCCAAATTCACATGGACCTCCTCGGGTCACGAGCCTCGAGGTCACTTCTATTCCCACTTTGCATTTTAATAATTCTGGATCTTAAAAAAAAGAGGCGGGCGGGGAAGATTCTTGATGAGTTTGGGGAACGAAGGGAGAGGAGATAACTGAGAAATAAACTGAAGACAAACACAGAATCCGAGGGACTAAAGCTGTAGTCTCTCGGAACACTTGGATCATTTTGTATATACTCTCTCTAAATTTTGAAAAAATAATCTTTGGATTTGCCGCTATGAATGTTATTATAATTGAGCAAAGGATCTGAATGAATAGAGGGCAAATTGGAGAGGACTCGGGAGGAAAAGCATCAGGAACTGAGGAATTGGTGGATGACGGAAGCAAACTCAAAAAGGTACGATGTAGTTTGTAGCCTACAAATTAATAGGAACATACCGTCTAGCAAGATCGAGAAACGTTTTCAGCGTCTCAGAAATCATGTTGATTCAAATCTGAAAGTCTTTCGATCAAAAGATCAACGAACTCTGTTCCACTGGTATATGCTGACATGTAAAACATAAGAATACTTTCGAAGTTTCAAAAATTATGCAATAATGAAATTGTCGAGCGGAACTGATTCATTGTGCATCGAGGCACGGAAATCTGAGCAAGAGAGCAAATTAGCGACACGTCTGAGATCGGGAAGAAGAGTCCGATTTCAGATGAAGATAGTGTATTTTGTCGATGATGTTGGATTGAAAGGTAGCAATGGGACCTTGCTTTTTTAGATTCCAACATGATTCAGAAAAAAACAATAATGTGGATTCGAAAAGTTTGAAATGAGTCATATTTTTCCATTCTGGAGAGTTTTTCTGGATGAAATGGTTAGGACTCGTCTGAAGACAAGATATTCTCCTTTTATATCTATTGAAATTATGTTGGCTAGCCATATTTCACAGGAAAACAAGAAAGAATTCAATTGACCTTTTGCGAAAAAGCAGAATACAAAATTAATTACAGAGAACGCTATTGTTCAAAGATGGAAAACGAGAACGGTGAGAAATGAAACAAAAACTTGAAGAATTAACAGAGAAAAACGTTATCGAATCAACAAAAAGAAGCATTTTGTGTTGTTTCGATCTAATGATTCGGGCCGATGTGTAGGCTAGAAACGAATGAATTAGAGGCGGAAAGGAAAGAGATGGGACACTTCGATTCGAAGAGAACGGAAACCCCGAACTGGAATATCATGTTGCTGAAATGCACACGGTTCGTTTCGACATGCATGTCCTACAGAAAGATTCGAATTTCGAGGCACTACTCGTCTATCCAACACACTCTTTGTTCCAGGAAGAAACCGACTGAAAGAGGAAGAAGAAAGAGAAGAAGAAGAAGGAAAAGGAGGAGCAGGAGACCAAGAAGCAGAAGTACGGAAAGGTCCGTCCGGAGTGTTTACGGATTGGAATACTTGAGCAAATGCAAACATACATACCCGCCCACTTTGTGCACTACACGGACTTTGTAGCCACCGGCTCGGTCCGTGAAAACTTTTGAATAAAGGCGGTGATGGCCGTGAATCGGGAAATAACTAGGAAGTAGAATAACAGTCGGCAACGTGTTTTGTGCCGGGATCCTGTTTTTTGATGGTTGCACTTTGTAATTATCGTTTTCTCATGCATGACTTGAATAGTTGTTCTAGCATTTGTAACATAAACAAAACGGTATCAGAATAGAAAATAAAAATTTGTATCTTCACAATCTCCAAAATGAGTGGAAGAGACAAATACAGATCACAGCCAATTTTCTTCAAAAAATTGAAATCCATAATCAGCAGAATCTGACACTAGAATCACTGATTCCCTCCACTCTCACTTTAGTTTCACAAATAAAAATTACAAAAAGAAACATTGCCCGAGGGAGACGTAAGAGCCAGGAAAACGTATGCCAAGTGGATATATCGGACGGAAAGAGCATGACATGATTTCCGATGTCTGGTTATTTTGAGATTTAGTAAAGGGCTTATAAGATACCTCACGGCCCACTGAAAACAAGCGGAAAAAATGAGAAACTGAATAAGTCATTCGCAGTTGGAACAAGGTCTGTTCCAAAATACTCGAAGGAACATCTGTTTTTTTTTGCAAATTTCAAAACATTTTTCTCTTTTATCCAAAAACAAAAATGAAGTGTTCAAGACACGAGATATGCGAAACGAAGGCAATTGGAGGTGACCAGCACACACATTGTCTCTGCCTTCCTGCTCATGTCCAAATTGAATCAATCAACCAACGGAAAATCAAATGAATGAGTGACGGCACGGGCACAAAGTTCTCTTCTGGAAGGTCCGCAGATGACCACATAGCTGTTTATTTGCATTCCACGGCGGGAAATTGGAAATGAAGCGGCGCTCGTTCCGAAGGAGTCTCCCCGATTCGGCGGTTCCCAGTTTAATGAAACACCCCCGTGTTGTCTTCTCTGCAATCGAAACACTCCCAATGTTCAGAGTCGTTCTTTTTCTGAATCATTCAGCGGATTTGAATAATAAAATTGTGATGAGGGGCTCGTGAGTCAACATTTCTGCCGCGACGATCTGATCTTTGACTCATCGGCTTACTGTCAGATTTTCAATTGAATGGAAAGTAAAACTAAACTGACGATAATCTTTTTCGACAGTTTGTTCGTTTTTTAAGTTATTTAACTATACGAAAAAAGTGTAGTCGTGCTGATCTTTGTGTAGTGTTGATCTCAATTATCAAAAGAAAACAACCGAAAAATTGTGGAAAATATACAGGTTCTTGGGGAGAGAAACCACAAAGAAGAACGAATGGTAGTGATGCTGATCTGATAGGGATGACGTCGTCGATGAACCTGTCGACCTCAATGTGTTGATCAGATAACAAGAGTCGCCTTCTTTGAAAGTTATCATGATGGACTCCCAAGCAGTACTGACTGCGTTCGTTATGCGTTCGAGCTATTTTTCAAAATGTTCAAGACCTTTGAAGAATGCAAAACAGCAGTTGGTTGGCGGTCTCACGATGAACTTTTGCCTCAACAGACGATTGCGGAACATATGATCCCCCAGCTAATCCATGTTCCGCTGAACGAATTTAACGACTATTATGTTTCCATCGGGTATATCTGAAAGGGAAACATCCGGTGGGAGGAATATGTTTTTCTGGCCGACAGTCCGATAACAGAACAATTGGAAGGCATATCAATGGGTTTATTTGTTTTTTTAGGGGTGATTAACTGTATGATTAAGTGTTAATCAAGACATCAAACCGATATTTTGGTTCAGGTTGTGTGCGGGAGAGAGCAAACCGAATGTGATAATATAAAAGGAACTGTTTCTACTGATATCGTCATGTTTCTGTTCTGTCGAAGACCCTCTCAAAGTCTTGCTCCGAAAATAACTGATCTGAGTTTCAAAGCAAATTCAGAATATGTTTTCGAGTGAGTAACACATCATCAAACCGGCAAGTCTTCC
>LR563075.1:0-13475 GCA_900536345.3 Caenorhabditis sp. 39 LS-2015 | reverse complement strand
GGAAACACAGGTGCTCGAACACGAGAACTCGTCTCTTTTTCATGCTTGTGCTTCGAACTTTTCTCATGAGATTGCCCTTTTCGGGCGAAACCAAACCCGCGGGCGGTGAGTAACAAGTCTGTCGGCCAGTCCTCCCTTCCCTGTCTCCATGTCCGTTTCTCTTTGATTCGTTCGTGTTTTCCTTTCCTTTCCATTGTTGTTTTCCTGCCTTTTACTTTTTCATCTGACCTGAAATTGTTATTTTCAGCGCACGACTTTCAAAGATGGGTGTGAGAGACTTTGAGATGCTTGAAAAGAGGCCTTCCATGAAGAGTTTGTGATGATTTAAGAGCTAGAACTAATTGTTTGATATATTCCAGGAGACAGTTTAGTCGTTCCTGACAACGAAGAGACGACCAACTGGAGGTTGATCATAGTGGCCGGCATAATATCTGCTCTGAACGCCGTCGAGAAT
The DNA here is from genome assembly GCA_900536345.3 of Caenorhabditis sp. 39 LS-2015. Lineage (NCBI taxonomy): Eukaryota > Metazoa > Nematoda > Chromadorea > Rhabditida > Rhabditidae > Caenorhabditis > Caenorhabditis waitukubuli. Next base: position 13,021 of record LR563075.1, on the reverse strand, counting down.
TCGGTTCTTGGAATCGGGGAATGGCCGTATATGAAAGAAGTGAGTCATTCGACACGTCATCCTCCGCATAATTGCATAATTGGGTTCAGATCGACAGCACCGCGACTGCCCAGTTTTTCGGATTCGCAACGTCGGCATCCAAGTGTGGTCATGCTCTGTTTGCTCTCGTTTTCTCCGTTTGGAGTTACAAAACACAGTCTGTGAAGTTGGTTGTCTCTTCAAGAACAAGATGACAAGAGAAACTTTCAGAATACCTCTACTAGTCAGCAGACTCATTGCAATTGTCGCCTGTGTCATCTACTTGAGTATTGAATACATTCCAGGCAGTAAACGATATGTTCTCATGTCGGTGTATATTCTGTTAGGAATTGCAAACAGTGAGTTCTCTACCAACATCGAAACAATCACAATAACTGTCTTAAGGCGGGAGCACTGTTCTCCGTGGCTACATCGCCATGTGTTCTTCCACTCAAGACCGTCCACGTGCCTTCGCAGTCATCGGTCTCTCCATCATCTGTTCCATTGTCATCGGCCCAACTCTTCAACTGATCTTCAGCAGTATCGCGTATCCAGGATACGAGATCGTGCCAGGCATTCGTTTCCACATCTACTCCGCTCCCATCTGGTTTTCTTTCATTCTGACCATCCTCACTGTTGTCATCATTGCGGTTTTCATGCAAGACATTCACAGAGCATCTTCAAATGAAAAGATCGAAGAGGAGAACTGCCGACCGATGTTCTCAGTGGAACAACTGAAGGCAGCCATCGAGAAACTGAAAAGGAGCAACATGGACTGGAGACTCATCGGAGTGTGTCTCTTCGTCAAGATCGCTGCTACTTTCTCTCATGCCACTATGCAATCGTAGGAACTATTTCCAATGTCCAACTAAGACTTCCTGTTTAGAATCATATCGATCTTCTTCATGGTACAGTATGGCTGGACTGGAACGGAAACAGTCCGCATGGGATCCATTATGATGGTCGGATTCGGAATCGTCTCTTGCGGAGTTCTCCTGCTGTATGTCTTCTGCAAACTTGGACAAGTGTAAGTGTCTCCTCTCTGTGTTTCTACCAGTCCCATCTAAAAATTTTCCAGATTCCCTCAAGAAAAGGTGTATCTAGTTTGCACCATCGCATCAGGAATCGTGTTCATCGTCACGTACCCATACGCCTTCAACAGCCAGCCAGTGGCTGTTTACAATGCAACTACCCACTCAGGCTGTAATCCTCTTGAATACTCGTGGTGTGACACTGCAAGAGCCGTCAATCCGTACTTCTTCATGATTGCCACTCTCATCGTTTCCGCTCCTGCAATCCCTCTGATGCACACTGCACTCGACACTGTATACTCGAGAATTCTCGGAAAAGTTGATCAAAGCATTGCGCAGGGAGCAATGACTGTCGTCGACGACATTGTGTTCATGGTCACTCCCATCTTCACAACGTAAGACTCCTTCCCAATTGTTTCTTTCAAACCTAAACTCTTCCAGGACAATGTTCACTCTCATCGGAGTCGGTCCCCTCTGGCTCATCAAGTCCTCCGTCTTCTTCGCCGTCGCCGCAGTCTGGTTCTTGAATATCAAGAAAATCGGAGAACACATGTATTAATTTGTAAATTCTGGAATGTCAACAGCTTTATGACAACGGGTTTCATCGAGTTATGTCTTAATAATTGGTATTGCGTTGAGCGACATTTGAATATGTGTAGTTTGAACTGTATTGCATTTTCTTCGAAATAAAAATTTTTTTATGAGACTGTGTTCCATCTAATATAACCAACAAAGTGGTCGGACACTGGTCCCTGGAGAACAGTTATTTGATCAAGTTTCGAGTTTCTACTTATGCCTATTTATATGAATTCAAAAGTGTTGTTTCAAATCTGAATTTCTGAGCAGGTGTAACTATTATGATTATTGTTTAGGTTTTCCGAAAATGGGGCAGATTTTGAGTTTTGGTCTTGTTAGTCAGACCGTCTGAAATGCAAGGGTTGCCATTCCATAATTGTCAGTGTTCTTCTCATTTTGAACTTGCATTAGTCACGTTGATCTCTCGTTTTTTCGTATTCTTCATCTACGTGGCATCACTGACACAAATCACAGCAGCGACGCATTCGGCGACTAGGATAAAAGAGAGAAACAAACGATTGAAGGTGGCCTGTCAATTCGTCATCGATTTCTCTGTTCCGTCATGGACTTTTCGAACGATTTAGAGATGTTTGAGAGGAAACAATCTTTAAAGGGTAAGTGAATCATTGTGTGTGTGTCCACAAAATAATAACTTTGTAAAGGTAAATCTGGCGAATCAATTGCGTCCGAAGCAAAACAAACTACCAATTGGCGATTGATCATTGTGACGGGAATTGTGTCGGCGTTGAATGCCGTCGAGAATTCGGTTCTTGGAATGGGAGAATGGCCGTACATGAAAGAGGTGACAAGAGAGACAGAGAATTGACAAGGAGACAACGATCAAATTGCAGATAGATTACGAAGCGAGTGCCCAGTTCTTCGGATCTGCTCAATCCGCATCAAAGTTTGGTCATGTCATATTCACAATATTGTTTTCCATCTGGAGTTTCAAGTCGAAATCTGTGAAGTTCGTTGAGATCCAAACACCAAACCATGCCTTCTTGTTTCAGAATCCCGATGCTGACGAGTCGTTTCATTGCGATCCTTGCTTGTCTGATCTATTTGGGCATTGAATACGTTCCAAGCAACAAGAGATTCGTCCTAATGTCTGTCTATGTTCTGTTGAGTATTGCCAACAGTGAGTTCCGAATCTATCCATCGGATACAGCAGACTGGATACTTAAAGGTGCCTGCACTGTCCTCCGCGGCTACATCGTCATGTGCTCTTCCACTCAAGACCTGCCCAGAGCATTTGCTATCATTGGTCTTTCCGTCATAGTTTCACTTGTCGTTGGTCCAAGTAAGATCACCCTTTGTTGCATGAAATAAGTTTTATCTCTCTCAGCTCTCCAATTGATATTCAGTGGAATTGCCTATCCCGGTTATCAAGTTCTTCCCGGTATTCGATTTCACGTGTACTCGGTTCCCATCTGGGTTTCTCTGTTTCTAACTATCATAACTGCTGCAATCATTTATTTTTTCATGGAAGACGTTCACAAATTGTCTGAAAATGAAGGCGACAAGCAGGAAACCCTGCAAGACCTGCTATCCATCGAAAAAATCAAGAAAACTATCAAAGATCTCAGGAAAAGTGATTTGAACTGGAAGCTGATCGGAGTGTGTCTTTTTGTCAAAATTGCTGTCACTTTCTCGCATGCCACTCTCGGATCGTAAGACATTTGGGGATAATTTCGACTGAAATTGTTATTTTGATTCAGAATTATGTCGATTATCTTCATGGTGCAATACGGATGGACTGGAACAGACACAGTCCGCATTGGTTCGACACTGATGGTCGGCTTCGGAGTGATCGCTTGCACAGTTCTCCTTCTCTACATCTTCTGTCGTTTGGGTGAAATGTGGGTTTTATTTGGAAACCAAAAGATATTGAAGTTTGTTTCAGTCTTCCTCAAGAAAAAGTTTTCGTCATTTGCATCATCGCTTCTGGTCTTCTGTTCGTGATAACTTATCCTTTCGAATTCAACAGTCAGGATATTGCGCAGTATAACGAGACGACACGAGTCGGGTGCAATCAGCTGGAATACACGTGGTGCGAAGATTCTGTCGCAGTCAAGCCCCTGTTCTTGATGATATCCATAGTCGTCGTCTTTGCTCCCTCAATGCCCATGATGCACACTGCTCTGGATACGGTATACTCGCGGATATTGGGAGATATCGATCAGAATCTCGCTCATGGAGCGATGACTGTGGTGGACGACATCATATTCATAGTCACTCCGATTCTGACAACGTAAGTCAACTGTTCAAATGGGATCTTTATCTTGCTGCTTTCAGCACAATATTCACACTGTTCGGTGTCGGTCCTCTCTGGATTCTGAAGTCATCTATATACTTCGTCGTGGCTGCCGTCTGGTTGTTCAACATAAAACAAATAAAACAGAATATGCACTGAGAACTGAAGAAAACGGGTTCGAAACGGTTTCTGAAAAGAATAAACTATTCAAAATGATGTATGTCTTCTCTCCTTTTTGTCCAAAGAACTTAGATCCACTGGCCATCCAGCCAATCGGTGTCAATCATAAAAACGGAGTTTGTATCCGTTATGACGTATTCCAAATCAGGCAAAAAACTGGTCCCTCGGAACGGGTTGGTCCCTCAAAAAAAAGAATAGACGATCGAGACGGATTAGCAGATGGTTGTTGTTGGTCCTATGAACTCTGCTCCTGGGCAACCTGATCAGACTACAGACATTGTATCGAATTGTCATCATGGTCCGATCAAAAAACCAGCGCTCCTGGAAAATCTGACATCTATCTACAGCCAGCCACCTGTTTTTTGGTCGGACCGTTTGGGACAATGTCTGTAGTCTGATCAGGTTCCCCAGGAGCAGAGTTCATAGGACCAACAACAACCTTCTGCTAATCCATCTCGATCGTCTATCCGGTTTTTTTGAGGGACCATACCCGTTACGAGGGACCAATGTATACCGTAATCTTGAAAACGTCATAACTTTTTTAAATCTGAAAGCTTCGATCTAGAATTTTGTCCATCAACTCTCGAAATTGTCTCCTTGATACTGTGAAAATTCGAGAAATTTCTAAATGTTCAAAAAAATTTGAAAAAACTGAAAGTTTTGAAAAAAAAAACAAACACGCAACGAAAAAAACAAACACGCAACATTTTCCAATGGTATTCATTTTAACGGAATGGAAATAGGAAAATGGTATTCACGCGGAAATCGAAAATATCCAGAATAGAGACATGAATAGCAGTTCCCATCATGGAAACTGCTCTCGACACTGTCTACTCCAGGATTCTCGGAGAAATTGATCATAATGTGGCACAGGGAGCAATGACGTTTATGGACGATGTTGTTTACATGGTCACCCCAGTGTTCACCACGTTTGTAACCCCCTTCCACTCAAAAAAACGATATTTTCCAGAACTATGTTTACTCTATATGGCGCAGGTCCGTTGTGGATCATCAAAGCTTCAATATTCCTTTCTATCGGCATCGTTTGGTGGTTGAATTTGAAAAGTATTGGACAGCATCTTCATTAACTTCTTCATAATAACATGACACTTTGTTTGTTGTCTAATAAACTTTTGAGTCCTGATTAGTTCATACTAAAGACTTCAAGTTAATCATAGATCCATTTAATTTCCATTAGGTCATTTCCCAGTCACTCATCACGTTTTACCAAACAAATTAGAGGGAGCCTCTGGGGAATTATCATATGAGAGACAGATTCATTCATAATATCAGGTTTTAGTTGAGTAGTATTAAATCATCGACTGCTGGTGCCTCAGCTGTGGATTTATTACTTTTGTCTCTTGGTAACAAACTATTTTCTATGTTCAGTCTGTTCAATCATCCGCTTTTTCAAATGTACTTAACCATACATTCTTGAATTCAAATGTCTATTACAAGATTGACTTTCTAGGCAGCTTGGGTGCATCATGGTTCCAGTTGCATTCCTTCCTCTCGGTGTCATCCTCGGCGTCATCGGCACAATTGGAGTGTCCGGAAACCTAATCATAGTGTTGCTCTTCTTCCGTTTCAAGCGAGTTCATCTTAAACCATCATGGCATCATGCAAATCATTGTTCAGAAAACTCCGTTCCCCGTGTCACTATTTGATTACGATGAACTGTTTGGGGGATGCATTCCACAACTTTGGCCAGTTCATCTTCATTACGCACATGTTCGGAGAGTTCAAATCCAGTCAGTTCCTTTGTTTTCTCCTGAACCTTCCCACTCTGTTCGGAGTCATTAGTGGTGCGTGCTGGATGTTAGCTCTCGGCGTCGACCGTCTCATCGCCTGTCAATGGCCAATCAAGTACACTTTTCCCACAATTCCCCCTCCAATCTCCTTTCCACCCAGATATCGCTCCCTGTCCGGCAGAGCAGTCCCCTACATTTTGTGTCAATGCATCTGTCCTTTCATCTATACCACAGCCTTCGTTTATATGTCATATTCTGAGATTAGCAGCATGTGAGAGCGAACCGTGGTCACAACATGTCACAAAGCACACTTCTCCGTTTCAGACCCGTAATCTGCTCCGTGCCGGCAGCAATGGGATCAAACTCCTTTGTTTTTTGGTCGACATCGAATCTTCTAGTCAACGGAGTCACAATAATTCTCTATCTGGTCACGTATCTGTTTATACTCAAGAAAAACACTGGAAACGACAGTCAGTGATATCATATCAACAAGCCAATCAGCATCTCTTTCAGGAGTCAGTTTCCGCTCTATCTTCAAATCCATCTTCCTGACAGTCGTCCTGGTTGTCCTCGGCTGGTCGGTCACTGGCATCTCCAACACTTTCCTCATTCGCTTCGTTTCCACGGACTTTGGAAAGCTGCTGGTGAACTTGTACGCGGGCATCCCAGTGAATCTTGCGTGCGCCTCGAACATATTCATCTTCTACTCAATCAAGTTCGTTTTCCCCGTCTAGACGTTTCTGATTACGTGCATTTTGTTCAGCACAGACTACCGCAGTGCTATCAGACAATTGCTCCGTTGTCGCAGTTCCAAAGTGACTGCATTGTACTCTGAATCACGAGTCCCCAATGCTCCGCAGCAACCGAAAGTCCCCGATGCAATGATATAATGATGATGTTATCTCCCAAAAATAAAAGAGAATTCATGATCAAAACATACGACAAAAGCGCGACTGACCATCATCACGAGAACCTCCAGTTCAGAAAACCAGAGGCTCTCGAGCCGCGGCTACAAGATACACGCACGCCTACATACATCACTTGAGAAAAGCATTTCGAAAGAATTTCAGAAAGATCAAAAGTTCGACTGGTCACAAGATGGAAACACTCTTGAATCATGACAGAATACGAACACAAAAGGACGTCTGGGTCTCGCAAGTGTCTCAATTGAAAGAAGGAAGTTCGAAGTGCGTATAAAAACAAATTGACAATTTGATAACGATACTCCTCCGGTCGTCAGATGTTTTTCCTCTTGTTCATTCTGTTTTTTGTGTTTTTTCTCATTCACCAGTACCTTTGGAGGAGAAGAGGACTGCCGCCGGGTCCGACTCCCATTCCGATATTCGGCAATCTGTTCCAGTTATCCGGGTCGGAAGCCCCCGGGATTTCCATATTTCAGAAATGGAAAGACCAGTTCGGACCGATGTTCACGTTTTATATGGGTAATCGAGAACATTGAGACATGAAATATATCTTTTCCCTCAGGCCCAGTCCCGTTTGTAGTTCTCACTGATTATCAAGACATCAAAGAAACAGTGATCAGGGACGGAGAGACTTATGCGGACAAATTTCTGTCCCCCGAGTTCAACAAGTATTTTAGAGGTTGAACAAGACATTTCTATTTTGGATTCTGATGAAAAAAAATTCAGGAGGAGAGTATGGAATAATGGATATCAGCGGAGAAAGATGGAGGGAACACCGGAAGTTCGCAGTGGTCCAGCTCCGAGAACTCGGAGTCGGTAAGACTTTGATGGAGGAGAAGATCCTGGTGGAGGCGGAAGAATTGATAAGGAAACTGGCGACTGCAGCAGAACACGAAGCGGAATTCGTTCTCCAGGTATATATCCGCATCATCACTATCAAAATGATCACGATGTTTGGAGTCGGAAATAGATATTGCCGTCGGGAGTGTCATAAATCAGTTTCTGTTCGGATATCGGTTCGATGAATCGAAACTTTATGAATTCGGAAAGATCAAGACGCTGGTCAACAATTTCATGGAAGAAGTTGGGAAACCACTGGGGGTGCTCGCATTCACGTGTCACGGAATCCCGGAAAGCATCATAAAGTGGATGGTCACCGGGTAGTTGTTCTGACTTGTAAGCTGTTCTGATCTAATTTTTGATTTTTTTTAGAATTCAAGAACAGAAGGAAGAGTTGTACGGATTTCTGAGATGTCAAGTTGAGGAAACAAGGAGAAAGATCAGCTACGATGGAGATCATAACGACCACTTCGTGGAGGCATATCTGAAAAAACAAAGGCAACGGGAAGAGAAAGAAGACTACGATAGCTACTGGTAGGCATGAACTTTGATTCCCTAGTTGAACAAATCCTGAGGATTAGTGATTCCCAACTGGTAAATGTATGTTTCGACATCTGGGCAGCCGGATTCGACACTCTGACCAACACGATTGGCTTCCTCATCGCCTACGCTATAAATTATCCGGAAATGCAGGTGCACTTTTCAGATCTATTTCAACTCGGAGACCTGCAATTTCAGGAACTTATCCATCAGGAAATAGATGAATACATCGGTCACAATCGTCGTTTGCTGACAATGTCCGACAAGAATGCGCTGGTCTACTTCAATGCTTTCTCGAATGTAATGCACTTTCCGGGAAGTTATTAGTGATATCAGACAAGTCCAGGAAACTCAACGTCTGGCCAATATCCTGCCAATGAACCTTCCTCATGCTCTGACAAGAGACGTGGAACTGAAAGGATACAAATTGAAAAAGGGAACTGGCATCATACACCAGATTGCAAACGTGATGACAGATGAGACGGTTAGATTACCCGAAAACTTTCGAATTCTGACTTTTCGCAGATATTCAAAGATTGCTATAAGTTCGATCCGCAGAGGTTTATCGATGAGAATGGAAAACTGAAGAAAGTGGACGAACTGTGTCCATTCTCGATGGGAAAACGACAATGTCTCGGAGAGGGTCTCGCCCGGATGGAGATATTCCTGCTGGCTGCCAATTTATTCAATTTCTTCGAGGTCCGTATGCAGTTCCCAGCGCAAAGAATGTTCCTATCTTTCAGTTTCGTCCCTCGTCGGATGGCCCACCTTCGTTATTCAAAGACTTCAGTCTCGTCTCGCACGTCATTCCGTTTAAGTGTCGTGTTGAATCAAGACATCTCAATAAAGTATAAAGGTTGATCTTCGCTGAACTCTCTTCTCTCTCTCTCTCTCGTTCCACTAATATATGCACTCGGATGCTCTCCTCTCTTCCACTTTTGCGTTAATCTGACGCCACTCTCGTTAATGTTCATAGAGCGTATATCTGCCAGGATTGCCACTATCTCGTCCGTTTCCTTTCCCTCCTCATTTGTGCTGATCTTCTGGGCCGTCTCCAGCTACAATATTCTCGTATTTTCTTCCGGGAAGTCTTTCGCTGTTCGAGATAAACATCTTCAAAAGTCGTCCGTGCCGACGGTCTTTCTCTCTCTCGTTTGTATCTCAAAATGGTTTCGTTTTGATTTTCTGATTTGTACAACTTTCGCTAATCAACTTATGAATTCCCACTTCTCGGGACGCAGGCGGAAATCAATCATTCAGCCGTCTTTGGGAAAACAGAAGTCACAAAACCGATGCGTTGTCGCAATCACATTCGATAGGCCCCGCCCCCGGTACACAAATCAGAAGACGTTACTTCTGATTGCATACTTTCGGGGAGCACCGTCTGCCCGTTGGCGACTCCTCCCCTCTCCGCTCCACCTGATAAATGTTTTCGTATGCAATCCGTGCCGAACGAACCAATTTCTTGTGCGCAGACTAGAAAGTTCTTGCCGTTTGAATGTGTTTAGTCTGCTCACCTGGACATCTCGCTGCTCATTCAAATCTCAGACACACCCCAGGCAGTCGTAACGGCGACTCCGAAATGAGCTTTGCTCACAGCACATCAGGCACGCAGAGAGTATCCCCTCTCCCCCACCAACTCCTTCTTCTCCTTCTGTCGATTTTTGCATGTGTCCCGGTTTGTGGTTTCTGCGTCAGATGTGAGATACCGTCTTCTTGCCTCTTGTTCTCCTTCTCTCTATCCGCCGCAAGGCGTCCCCCAGTTGGAACTGATCTTTCTGTCCTCCGTAGACCATACAAAGTGTCGTGAAAACGAAGAAGAAACAGCAGAAATCATTATCGAGACATTCCAGATATGGTGGAGATCGTGCCCGTTCCAAGCACTCAACTGCCTAGCCTCAAGTGCAAAGTTTGCGGAAAAGATGCTCATGGAGTCCATTTTGGAGTCACTTCTTGTCGCGCCTGTGCCGCATTTTTCAGGTATTAATATCTGTTGATCTCTTGCTTTCTTGTCAGTTTAATCATTTGATCTTGGCCATGACTCGTTCCGAACTGATCCCGAACTTTACTTCCTTCTAGGAGATTCGTCGTTCTCGACCTGAACTACAAATGTCTGCGCGACAAGGAAAAATGTTCCATGAAATCCAGAAGGTATCTCATTCTGCCGCAGTGAACTCTTTGATCCGTTCCTTTTTCAGACAATCATGTCGCCATTGTCGTTTTCAAAAGTGTAAGCTAGAGGGAATGACTTCTCATAGTAAGTGTGTGATCACACAGCCAGAGGCTCTTAATCTGTTCATTCCAGATGTCCAGCTGAATCGAGATATTTACACGAGCGATATCCGGAGCCAGCGACTAAAGTCACAAGAGCTTAAAAACGACGAAAATGATGAGACTGTGAACGAACCAAGCACCAGCCGCAGTCTATATTCAGTAATCGAAACACAGGTGACATCATGCGGCGTTGTTGATTTACCAGATAAGCATTACAGGATAAATTGTACACAAAGTCCATCTTGGCTGAGATCAATTATGAGAGTATTGAGAAGGATATGCATCGAATGTTCATCACAGATCTGCCGTCGACCGAGCAGGGCTATTTCAGTTCCTTAAGTGCCCTCGACAAAGTTGTTGTCGGTCTAAAAAAAATTCGCGATCCGCAGAAAACGATGGACATCAAGTTCCATAACAAACTCTCATTGGAGACTTTGGTTCCTCATTGGAGGTCACAAGCCATCAATGTTGCCACGTTGTCGATGCATTCGATGGCGTTTCGAAAGATTCCTCTCAATGAAAAGTCACGTATTTTCAAATCCCTCTGGCAGAATATTTACCGCTTCGAACGCATTCAAATGTCAACTGAAATCTTTGGAAAGAGTTGTGTCACCGAAAAGGTTTTTTCCCTTCCAGATCTTTTGAATTCTTGAATTCTTGTTCTTTAGAAACTTGCAATTTCGTGTGAAAGGGCTATTCAACTGGACGCTCTGTTTATCGATATCGAAGGAGTTGCCAATGACAAAACGAAAGTATCACTACAGTAATCCATCCAATCGAAACAAGAAGACCTAAACAGTTTTGTTTTGCAGTGACTACAAGATCTTCGCGGAGAGATGCGTTAGAGAGGTTGCCAGACCACTGAGTCAGTTGAACTTGTCGATCGAGGAAGTCGCATTTCTCATTGTCAATTTCGTTGTGCACAATGGTAAACAGAAAGACATATTCTCATTCAAGACCTTCCATTTCAGAAGAGACGATTCTCGGAGAAACACTGACAGTTTGCGATGAGTTTCGGGACGAGATCGCCGAAAACTTGCACGAGTACTATAAAAAGAACAACATTGTCAACTATGCGCCCAGAATAACCAAGATGATGAGCACGATATCAATGATGAAACGCATTCATTACGACGATCTCGGAGGACATTTCTCCCCAAATTGTAGAATGTATCAAAAATAACAGAACAATACTTATAATAAACCAGTAGTTTTATTGTCAAATGAGAAGAGCAGGAGGCATCTGAAACTCTGGAAGGGCGTCGTCAATATCGGGGAGACATGTGGGAATGCGGAAACAGGGAGACAGCTGGCATCTGATCTCCTTCATCGAACACTTTGCACCCTTCTCGCATTTTATTGAGGAACACGTGGGAACTGAAAAAGAGGAAATGGATCTATAGATGGTCCGGTGGAACACTTACCACTGACACAGACAGGTTCATAGATCAGCTTGTCAGAGCCTTCTTTCTTTTTCGAAATCGCATGACACTGGGTCAACGGATGACACGAATTGTTCTTGCAGGCTTCCTTTCTGAGTTCCGCTGCAAAATGACATCTATTCTATTCCGATTGATGCTCTCCGATCATACCATCAGCATCTTTGGATGAGACGAATGGAACAATGAAAACAATGAGAACGGTGTAATATAAACCTTTCTGAAAATAGGAAACACCTGCTACCAAATTTGTCCAAATAAACCAACCATTCAGCTGAAATATGAAGATTGAAACACTTTCGAAAAGAGAAAAGAAGACTGCAATTTGGATTCGAATGGCTTCAATTTGCAGTATTCCTCACGTGAGGAACGTCACGCCAGATTAACTTTTCCTTCGTTTTCTCTCATTTTGTTCCGTCTTTTGACAGTGCTCATCGGAGCATTCTCCGCTACTTTTCATTACTTCCGCAGTTTTCATTTGCGTACGTGCAGAAGGAAAGATTATCCGGAGCGCGTGGAGCTGAGAAAGTGATCACTCTGACTGAAAGCAAAAAGTGATGTTACCAAAGAACATTCAACCCCGAAATTATTCAGTTTGTGTCTGACTCTGGACACGGAAAAAGGTGAAATCAAGCGAGAGATCCGTGCGAGAGATCTCTGGTTCCGATCGGATATTATCACTTCCTTCTGCAAAGGGTAATTTCTTCTGACGGCAGAATTTGACTTGCTTCTGATTCGTTCTGTTAAGGGAAAGAGTTTGGGGAATCGAGCAGAAGGAAAGGCAGAATCTCTTCGTGGCGATTAACGGAAGATGCGTTCTGAGAAGACGTTGTTGTTCATCTTCAGAAGTTGGGGTGGAGAGCTCTCACGAGTTCTCTGTTATATCCGTGTTGTCTTCTGGCAGAGACATTTCATAGAATCCAGTGCCTCATTGATAAGTTCCCAGAAATGGTTCCTGATGTCATGACGAACCTCTTCTTACTTCCCAGATAACTATAGCTCGCCGAGTTCTGGACTTGATTCTTGACGGACTGCCCAGTCGGCGGAAGTTGTCCATCTACTCGGAACCAACTTGTCATTCGCAGAAGTTCCCGTAATGTGTTCCTTGATTTGCAGACATTTGAAAAGATAAATGGATTTCTAAATGTCATGGGTGGTCAGTCAGTCTTTCATTTCCTTCAGAATATGAAAATGT
>LR563074.1:0-16897 GCA_900536345.3 Caenorhabditis sp. 39 LS-2015 | reverse complement strand
TCGCCATCCCGGTTTTTGTCGGTACACAGCGCTGCATAAGACCGGCCGGCGCCCGCGCGCCTGCACGTGCGAGCTGCCCTCGCAAAAAGCGTTCGAGTTTCAAACTCGTGCTTTTTTTTGGGCACACTGTTCGTGGCGAGACCACCGGGAGATGGAAGAGTTTCCGGCCAGCAGAAACTCTGCCAAAGGGGGCGCATCGTCAGAGAACAGTAATAATGGTAAAAATTGACCTCTACGATCTCTACAAAATTTCGGCACTTTGAACACCTCTACGCACCTCTATAGAGGTACTTTGGACAAGGCAACACTAGATTTGGGCATGTATTAGACTTTTGCTGACCCCTTACAAAGTTGTAAAAAATTTGAAACCGGAAAAATTTAAAAAATATATATATTTTTGAAAAAAATAATTTTTTTGGAATTTCAATGATGAAAAAACTAGTTTTTTCGCCTTTTTTCTCATTAAAATAGATCTTTTCCCCTCTAAAAATGCTCTCAAAAGTTCAGGAATGCACGAATTGAAAATGCAAAGCAACGAAGCTCGCGGAAAGTTCGATCCAGTGCCAGTGATTGTCGATGAGATTATGGAGACGACCAATTTGTTGTGTTTCGACGAGTTTCAAGTGAGATTTTATAATGGAAAAATTGGAGAAATTCTATATTCATTTTTGAATAAATAAATTGAAATTTATCTAAAATACGAAAAAAAAATTTGGTTTTATGAAAGATTTACCAAAAAATTTCAAATTAGCAAAAATCAATAATTCTAGGACAAATATGCCTTTAGAGTAATGGCTCAAATTATTCGAAAACAAAAATTCGATGAAAAATTTCAAATTTTTACGAAAATTTATTTTTTTTGGAATTTTTCGAGTATTTTTTTCCTAAAAATTCGCAGTAAAAATTGAAAAAAAATTTTAAAATTTTATTCTCAAATTTTCGCTGCAAGACCCATATATTTTTTCGCCTAGGTAACCGACATTGCCGACGCGATGATCCTAAAGCGATTCTTTTCCATGCTATTCGAGAGGGGACTCGTCATGGTAGCCACTTCGAATCGAGCACCATCGGAACTGTACAAAAACGGACTGCAGCGGCATCAATTCGTACCGTTTATCACCGTTTTGGAGGTGAGATTCGATTTGGATTTTTTTTTTTTTAAATTAAAATTAAAATTTTTTAAAAATGTAGTTCAATTTTTTTGGGAAAAATTTCGAATATTTTCCAAAAAATTAAAAATAAACTAATATTTGAATCAACTATTTAAATTAAAAAGAAAAAAATCAGAAAAAAAATAAATTTTTGAAAATTAGTTTTTTTTTCAAAACTTTGATGAATCACTGTTAAATAAGATAAATAAATTTTTTTCTAGTCAAAAATTTATTTTGACATCAAATTCAATTTTCATTTTTAGTAATTTAAAATTTATTTGAAAATGAAAAAAAAAGTTATTAAAAAAAATGGGAACAAAAATTAACATAAAACTGAAAAAAAGAAATTCATTGTAGAAATTAGAGAGCAGTTGTTTTAAAATTTAAATCAATTTATTTATTTTTTTAAATTAATAAATCAATTTTTTTTTGAAATTCAAAAAAAGTTAAAATTGACAATTGTTAAAATTTTATGCAATTTTTCAATGTTAACTTTCTAAAAAAAATAAAATTTTCAAAAATCAATATTTCCAGGACAAATGCGCCTCCCTGGCCCTGGATTCCGGTATGGACTACCGAAGAAGTGCTTCTGGAGACGGAAATCCTGTTTATTTTCACGGAGAAGAGGCGAATTCGCAGTGTGATGTGGTTTTTAAGCAGTCGGCTGCCAATGAAACTGATAGTGAGTTTTTTAATGAGAAAATCGAAATTTTTATTTAAAAATTTGAAAAAAAAATATTTTAGAATGACAAGTTTGGCACGGAAACGATGAAATTTAAATTTTGAATTTTGAAAAAAAAATATTTTTTTCAATTTTTAAAAAAATATTTTCAAGTTTACTAAATTTCGGAACAATTTTTCCAACCAAAATTAAATATATTTTGTACGATTAAAAAATTGATTATGTACTTTTCCTAAATATTTTCTTTTCCCCAGACGTCCGCTCAAAAACGCTGGAAATCCTTGGTCGACGTGTCGTCGTCGAGAAATGTTGCGGCGGAGTGGCCGACGTGGACTTCAAAGAGCTGTGCATGACAGCCAAAGGAGCAGTCGACTATCTGGTTTATGCACGTGTCTTTCATACGGTTATTGTCCGGAATGTGCCGGTTATAAATCAGGATATGTGGAATGCGATGAGACGGTTTATCACCATGATCGACACGTTTTATGATCAGAAAGTGAGTTGGATTTATTAAATAATTGAAATTAAAAAATTGATAGGAACAATGTTTTGATTTTAATTTTATAATCAATTTTAAAGTTGAAATTTGAAATTTGAAATTTGAAACAAAAAAAAATTAGAACATTTTTTAAATTTGCTGAAATATTTAACAAAAATGTAAAACTAAAAATTGATTTGAAAAATAATCTCGATTTTGCTGAATTTGAAAAAAAAATTTTAAAAAATAGAAAAAAATTAGGAAAATCCAATTTTATTTGACGAAATTTGAAAAAAAAATTAGAAAAAATTAGAAAAATAACCATTTTTTATTTTTTTATTTTTAAAATTATTTTTGAAATTTAGTTTTGCTATCTTTAAAATTAAAAATGAGTTTGAAAATCATCTGGTTTTTGTTTTTTTTTTTTGCAAAAGAGAAAATTAGAAAAATCGATTTTTTTTCGCGAAATTGAAAAAAAATTGAAAAAAAAAATAAATTTTTGAATTTTTTTCTTGAATTTAATGATTTTTTTGAATTTCAAAACCTGCGTTTCATGAAAATTAAAATCAAATTTCAAAATTTTCCAATTTTACTCCATTTCCCGCCAGGTCCGCGTCGTCATTGGAGCCGCCGCGCCACTAGACGAACTATTTCAATTCGATGGTCACAATGTGTCACATGATGCTCTCAGCGACTCAAAACGCATGCTTATGGACGATTTGGGCATCAAATCTGATCAGGTAATCGTTAGTTGCATATTTTTATCGAAAAAATGCAAATTTTCAGGAAGGAATGAAGGCGAACGTGTTCAGCGGCGACGAGGAGGCGTTTGCGTTCACTAGAACAGTATCCAGATTATACGAAATGAGAACAGAGAAGTACCGGGCGCAGAGGAGACCGTACAATGCCACCCAGGGATCTATTTAGCTTCTTTTTCCAATTTTTCCGTATTTTTAGTGATTTTGATTTCCTAGACATTTTGAATTGTGCCCGGATAGATTTTCTTATGATTTTTTTTGAATTTTTTTTTCGAAAAATTATTCCCCCAATTATTGATTGCCCCCGTTTACTATGAGCATAATGCTTTCACAGTGCCTTTACTAGATTTTTTTCGTTTTTCGAATTTTACTTTTTGAGCCCCGTTTATTGTACCCAATGCTTTCCATCCCATCCCATCATCTACTCGAATTGAGATTTTCCGGTTTTTTCTGTATTTTTTTCGATTTTTTTTTTCAGATGAATTTTAGAGATTTTAGAAGCTTAAGACGCAGAGAAAAACGGTGAGATTTACTTCTTTGTTTTACTGCGTTTTTATTTCCGTTTTCAATGTTTTATTCCGATCGAAATTCATTTATTTTCATTACACTTTTTCTCCGAAACGCCGTAAATCTTGGCTGGTTTTTTATCGTCGTTTTTCTTTTCTTTTTTTCTCGTTTTTTAATATTATTTTTCACTATTTTTTGAGTTCGTTTTGATGACGTTGAATATAGAATATATAAATTTGAAAATGTATTTAGTTGTCTGGAGATCTTTGATTCTTCTTCGAGAAGGGGGCGGGGTGGTTTTGGGTATAAAAACTGAATTGCGTAGTTTTCGCGATAAATTCACAATTTTCAACGTAATATTCGCCAATTTTATTGATTTTTAGAGGATTTTCTCCAAGAAAAAGCTGAAGCTATTGATTTTCTTTAATTTCTGAAATCTGCGATTTTCAGCTTTCCAGTCGTTTTTTGTTGTGAAGTTCAACTGGAAAACTGGAAAACAAATATTACAAGATTCAAACGAAGTGGCGAAGTCCGCAATTCGGTGTCTTTCGGATCTCGTTGGGGAATCGGTTACAGTATGCCTTTTTTCGTCGGCGCGAAAAAATATTTTAGAAAAACACATGGTAAAACTTTGATTTGTTTTTCAGAATCCAACGTAGTTTTATTAAAAACTAAGGAAATCGTGGCGGGACCCGGCCAAGTTTGAAATCTCAACTCTTACGATCTCAGGAACGCATAATATTTGTTTTCCAGTTTTCCAGTTGAACTTCACAACAAAAAACAACTGAAAAACTGAAAATGTAATGGATGGAATTTTGTCAATCGACTCGTTTTAAGGTGCTCTCCTATAAAAATTTTGAGAATAACTGAAATGTGCTCTAAAATGACCTTCCTTGTAAAAGTTGGGGTGTTGCGAAAGTTCGCCTTTCATGGGGCTCGAACCGAAATATCCACTGCGAAACTCAATGTTTTTCGGGCTCCCGATAAAGGTACTGACGTAGGTTTTTGAGAGATTTGAGCAGTAATCTATCGAAAGCAAAGGCTAATCCGAAGGAGGAGGCGATGCTGTTTTGGCTTATACAAACTCGAAGAATTCGGGAAAAAAATTCTGCGAGGAGGAAAATTATTTTGAGAGTTTTCGCCAGGTTTCGTGCTATTGTTTTTTGAAAAACGGAACTAAAATTTTAACATTTTCGAATCGTAGTTTAGTTTCGCCTTACAAAATTTTTCCCTGACATTTAATAAATCTTCGAAGATTTTCCAATTCCATGGCTTCTTCTGTTTACCACTAACTACAAAGACTACAAATCTCATTGGGATTACTGGAAAAAATAAATTGAATCGAAAAATAATAAATAATCCGTCTATTGACGAAACCAAGTACAATTGTTCGATGATAAAGGTGTGGGAGTGGATAGGATTATCAGAAAAAGGAGGGAGAATGTAGTCGGAATGAGTCTCGGGATTCCGATTTTTCGTATAGGATAAATAACAATTTTCACGGATCCGGAGAATAATAAATTGGTTGCGTACGTTAGGTATTTTTTGAATTTTAATTTTAAAAAGAAACTGATTGTGAAACTCGAAAACCCGCTCTTCTGCTAACTTGTAAGGAGCTCCAAGTATATTAAATCTGATCGTTCGAGAAATGCGTAAAACGAGGCTCAAATTCATCAAAGTTGCAAACGTGCGCTGTCGCACTCTCGCCGACGAAATTGTCGACAGAGGCCGTGCCGTGAGGAGGGCTATTTTTTAAAGTAAGATATTTAGCAAAGTTTTTTCGATTTTTTTGAATTTAAACCGTGAAATATTTTTTCACTTTATTTATTTCTTTCTCCCTAACTGTAACGTTAAACGACTGTTCTGTTTTCTTTTTCTTTTTTTTTATTAAAAATGCACAATTTCAAATTACGGACAGTCACAGTCGCTTTTTCTGCTCCGATTAACATGACGTGAGAAATTGAGAAACAAGAAAACCAACATTTTGAAAATAAAATCAAAAAATTGCGAATGGTAACAAAAAATGTCTGATAAAATTTTTTAAAAAATTAATAAAGCGAATTTTAATTTGTTCATTTTTAAATCGGCGAATGAACTTTTGATTAATTACATTTTTTATGAAACGTTTTAAAAAAAGCAAAAAATAAATGTTCTTATTTTTTTTGAAAAAAAATCAAAACCCCGGGACAAATGTTTTTTTTCATGCTAAATAAAGAAATACTTAATTTTTTTATGTTGAAAAAAAAATTCAAGTTTTGAAAAAAAAATTGCAAAAATTGAAAATTTAGCTCAAATTTTAATTTTTTTAAAAGTTGATTTTAGTTGGCATTTTTATTTCTATGATTGTGAATGAATATTTTCAATTTGCAATGAAAAATAAAATGAATATATTTTTGCTGTCACTTCACTTCACCTCAACTCACCTCAACTCATAATCCCCGTCCTCCTCCCCCAATTGCACTTTGCCTCCGTAATATCAATCTCACTCACTCATACATAAATATATCTATCTGTCTTTTCTCATTTCCGGCTCACTTTTTCTTCTTTTTCTTTTCCTTTTTTTTTATATATATTTTTCTATATATATATACATGTTTGGGGGTGCTGCTGCTGCAGCAGCAGCAGGCAGCTATACAACATCGATCCTCCTCCTCTTCTTCTTCTTCTTCTCTTTTTCCTTTTTCCTTTTTCTTTTGCTTCCTTTTTGCTCCTACTACTACTACTACTTGTTATGTGCATGTGCTCTTCTCGGAGGAGGGGAATGCCTCTAATTTCAATTCCCACCCTCACCTTCTTCTTCTTCTTCTTCTTCTTCTTCTTCTTCTCCTTTTTCATCTGTTTTTGTGGTCATTCTATTTTGTCTTTCTCTTTTTTTCTTTTTGTCTCTTGGGAAGATTAGATGGGTATAAATTGATGTAGGAAACTGGATTAAAGGGACAAATAGAAATAAAAATAAAAATAAATAAATACTAAAAATTTAGAATTTGAACAAATTTTTCAACAAAAATTTTTTTAAAGTTTTTTTTTTCTTTTATCCAATTTTTTCTTTCTCCTTTCATTTTTTATAATGTAATTTTTTCGATTAGAGTGATTTTTGGATATAATTTTTTTTGAGATGTACGCAAGTATTTCGAAATTTTTTTGAAAAATTTGAATTTTTTTTTGGATTTTTAATTTTTCAAATTTTTTTTTCAAATGTTCATTTTTGCTGTTTAGTTATTTTATTTTCAAAAAACTTTTTTTTGATAATTTAGAATTTTGATTAAAATTGATTTAGTTTGAACTTTACTTTTTTTTTTTAATTTTTCAATTTTTCCGCAATTTTCAATTTTTTTTTCAAAATTTTGAATTTAAAAAAAAAGTTAGATTTTTTTTGAATTGTATTGATTATTTTTCGTGTAAATTCAAAAAAATTGAATGATAAAAAAAAACATTTTTTCTGCGGAATTTTTCGGAAAAATTCGAAATTTTTTTCATTTTTTAAAATCAATTTTTTTTAATTTTGATTTCAAATTTATTGACTTTTGTATTAAATTTTTTGTTTGAATTCGCCCATTTTTAATGTAAAAAAAATTCCAAAAAAATTAGAAAATCAAAAAAATTTTCTTCACATCAAATTCAGTTAATTTTTTCATATCATGTCACTCCAATTTCCGTTTTTTTTTTCATTTTTCTCTCTTAAAACTCCTATTTTCCCCGGTAATATTATACCACACTTCAACTTCAATAACTACAGTACTCCTTCCTCCTCCCCTCCGTTCCAAACCTTCCCCAAGCCCCGCCCCTTTTCGATGACGTGGCATTATTTATCAATTTCAAAAAACAAAACAACCTCCCTCCCTCCCTCCCTCATTCCCAACAATTCCGGTTTCCCCGTCGTCACTTTCCCTCATGACCTGCTCTGAAAACCGTCGTCGCCGCCGTCCGTCGGCGTCGCTCAAATTGCCGGTGCTCCGTCATCTGATAACAGTGATAAGGAGAGATAAGAAGAGCCGGAGAGACGACAGACAGTCAGACAGTGGCGTGAGAAGAAACCGGAACTGTTGGTTTTTGAACTGATTGGGAGGGGGATGATTGTGAGGAGCGAAGGGAATGATGGTTTTTTGATGGAGACTCGAAAGCGTTTTACCGGACAAGGTGACTTCTGAAAGACACTAGACTACACATTTTTTATAGACAGGGAAACATTGTAGGCTCGTCCAATTGTAAAAAAGGAAGATTTTCTTGGTAAACTTCAAATTATAGCCATAGGCGACACGTATTTTGACATGTATCTTAATAACCAAAAGAGATATCAAAAAACGGTCAACTAAAAAGTTATTGCCCTTGATATTTTGCGTATTTTTGTAATTGACAGTTTTTTGCTAACTTTTACCGTTCTAAAGATATATTCCAAAATACAGGCATACCTTTGGGAGGAGGCGCCCCCTGGCGGCGTACCTACGCACCACAATAAAGGTACACCTGTATTTTGTTATATATCTCAATAACGGTAAGAGATATCAAAAAATAATCAACTACAAAAATACGCAGAATATTAAGGGCTACAATTTTGTAGTTGACAACTTTTTGATATCTTTTACCGTTCTTAAAGGTCCCCCCACGAAAAGGGGCGGAGCTTACAAGCTTACAAGGCCAACAATTAGCTCCGCAATCATCTAAATTGAGGGATTAGACCCTTGAATATTCATCTAGATGCTATGCGCCTTTAAAACTTACAAAAAACGTTAAAAACCAGTGATTTTGTTAAGCTCCGCCCCTTTTTTCTTTGCAAAATCGCTGCGAGACCGACCCGCCTATCAGAACTATAAACTAGGCACTTGTTTTTTTTCCTATTTTTTTGCATCAATTTCTTCATCAGAATGTGCCGGTTTGCTGGTTTTTTATCATGTTATCAGTCAGCTCTTTCTCTTATTTTTTCTTTTTTCCCTCTTTCCTCTCGTCGGTTTCTTGAAAATAATCATCGTCACTTTTTTTTTTAATTTTTTAAAAATTTTACTGTGACAATGAGTCATAGCGGCTTTTCACGGAATTTCCGAAATTTTTGTCAAATTTTCGAGAAAAAAAATTCAGTTTCAAATTGTTTTTTTTTCAAATTTTGGGAAGTTTATTCAGTGGGTTTTTGATTTAATTTTGTGCATTAATACTAACTTCAATTTTTTCTTCTCCAATTTTCTCTCTTCAAGACCCGGATTCTTGTCATTTTTTTTTCTTTTTCTTTCTCCGTTTCGAACCGAACCTCTAATTGAAACTAACGGAAGTGAAAATTGCCTACCTTTTTTCCGCAATTTCTCCGCCTAATCAACATGACATTTCCTCCTCTTTCTTATCACACTGATCAGTTGACCAGAAGAGGGAATCGAGTCGGGAATGCTCCGATTCCCTGTTTTACCTCAATTTTTTTCTTGGTCGTTTTTGAATTTTTTGAACATTTTTTGTCATGATTTTGTTATTGAAAACGTAAATTTAGTGAAAATAAATTTTTTTGAATTTTTTGAAAATTAAAAACAAAATGTTGATTTTTTTTGTTTTTAAAAAGAAAATTTGAACTCCAAATTCCAAAAAATTAGTTTTCAGAAGTTTCACATTTTAAAATGTTTTTATGATTTTTTTAAAATTTTAATTCTCAAATTTTAAGTTTCAAATTTTTAGCTTGAAATTTTTCGATTTTTTTTTTCGAAAAATTGAAAATCATTTTTTTTTTTGAAATTTATCATTTTACCATTCCAATAATTTTTTATCTATTTTTCTCTATTCTTCTCTATTTTTTTTATTTTTCAAGTAATGTTTTCCCGTATTTTCTTAAAAATTCCCTCCCCACAAACTCCAAAAAATGACTACAAAGTCACCAAATAAACCGCATTCTTATCAGTTCGAAAGAATAAGGAAAAAACGAGGGTCTAGTTCCTGTTTTTGTGTATTTTATGATGAAAGAATGAGGTTCCTGTTAAGCAAAAGAAAATTGAAAAATAATGGAAAAAAAATATTTTTTTTAATTTCAAAAAAAATAATTTAATTTTTAAAAATAAAAGTTTTATTTTTTGAAAAAACGTTACAATTATAATTATTTTCATTTAAATCAAATTAATTGAAACAAAAACCACTGACAAATTTGTAAAAAAATTGCAAAATTTTGATTTTTCAAAAAAAAAATCGATTTTTACAGTCAGTTGCTCACATAAAAATTATTGATTTTCCGAAAAAATTTCCCAGAAAATGTCCTGGCGGGCGGAGCTTGGGTCTCGAAGCGAAAATCTCAAAACTGCTGTTTCCAGCAAAACCTTTTCTATTTTATGTCGATGTTCGAGTTTTTACCATTTCCTCAAGACCCTGAAAAATGGGCGGAGCTTGGGTCTCGAGGGGAAAATCTAAAACTTTTCACTCGATTTTGGTGATTATTATGAGAATTCTCTAGGAAAAAAAGGTCAGAATGTGAAAAAAATGAGTATTTAATTAAAATTAAATTAATATATGGGAAATTTCGAAAAATGGGCGGAGCCAATTCTTAGTTTTTTTTCTCGACATATTTATATATTTTTTCTTAAGCAATCCGGGAATTTCTCAATGTACAGTATAGTTGCCATTGTGTCTCTAGTCCGATCTTTGCTCCATTTTCCATTTCCCCATTGCACCATGTCTCCCCCTCCGCCTCCCAATAACCAGTCCTCCTTTTGGCTGCTTATATATTGCGCAATTTCCGTAAAGATCAAAGAAAACAATGCACACGCATAGTTCTCACTGTTTTTCTTTCCGACGTTCTGCCGCTCGGCTGGTACAAAAGCACCGAATGGTAGGTAGCAGGAAGAAGAAGAAGACGGCTTTTCACGCAATTTTGGAGATTTTTTCTTTAGATTTCAAATATAAAATTTAGGAAAAATAAAATTGAAAATAAATTTTAAAAAGTTGGCTTTATTTTTTGAATTTCTAAAATTTTCAGCAAATTTCACAATCAGAATTTTTTTTTTTTAATTTCCCAAATTTTTAATTTTTTAAATTAAGATAATTTTTGTGGAGGTAACTATTTTGCGCAGTTTTCAAGGTCAAGGATTTTTCATTTGCAAATTGAAAAAAAATTACAATTTTTAAAAATTTTGAAAAATGTTGAAATAATTTTTTTCGCAAAATGGCGAATATTTCTGAATTTTTCGATTTTTTAAAAAATATTTTTTGTGATTTTTTTTTGAATTTTTTTTTTTTTGAATCAAAACAATTTCAAAAAATTTCAAATTTTTTTTTCAGAGTTTTTTTTTGAAGTTTATCTTTAAGTTTAATACATTTTTGAATTTGATAAAAACACTTAAAATAATGAAAAAAGCTAAAAAAAATTGCATTTTTTTTTAAATTTAAAAATTTAAATTTTTCAAATCAACAAAATTTTGAATTATTTAATTCAAATTCAAACTTCAAACTAAATTTAATTTTTTATATAATTTTTTCCTTCATGTTCCCTCCATTCCTCTCCTCCTTTTCGATTCCCATCATCTTCTTCCATTCCATTCAATATCTCTCTCATCTCTTCACTTCACATTCTTTTTTTCATTTTTTCCCCATTTTTATCTCTTCTTATCACTTATCACTTGTTAATCCTCCATTTTCCAGTCACTTCTCCTAATCCCCTCCTCCTCCTCGTTCTCCTATTTTTTGTATTTTCCCACATTTTTCCCATCATTTTTTTATTTTTTTTTCTTCTTGTTTTTCTGGATTTTTTCGCATATCACAGCTAATTCAAAAAAATTTTTTATCAAATATACTTGTGTTTCAAAATTTTTTGAAATCATTGTTTTTTTTTAAATTTCTTGTTGCTATCGTAATAATTAATGATTTATCACTCAACAGAGCACATTTTCATCATGTGACGAAATCTAGAAAAATCAGGGTTTTATGGGGTTTTTTCGGATGTTAAATTCACCGTTCCATTTGGAAGTTGCAAATTTTCTACCTGCAATATGTTTTCAATTTTTAAAAATTTCCTTTCAATAGACTTTTTCAACTTTTTTCAAACTTGAATTTTTTTTTCAATTCTTTTCCAAAATTTAGAATGTTTAAAATTAATTGTGATTCGATTGGAAAAATTGATTTTTGTGATATATTTAAAAAATTTAATTTCACATTTTAGATAAAATTGAAAACACTTTGACTTTGAAAAGAGAATAATAGTTCCTTTTTTAAATAAATAAAAAATAATAAAAAAATCGAAAATTTGAAAAATTGAAAAATAATTTTTTCTCGAAAAATATCTGAATTTTTTTTTTTTAATTCGAAAATTTGGCAATTTTTTTCACTTTAATTTTTTTGAAAACAATTGTTTTCTAGAATTGAAAAATCCTAACTTTACAAAAAAATTATGTTAAAATTCAAAAATGCTTCCATTTTTTGTCCTTTGCCCTATCCTCCACCATGTTTATAAGTGACACCACTTTCCAAAAAAGGAAATAATTCCAAAATTTCATAAGAAGATTAAAACATTTTCCATTTATCATTGTGTGTTTCACCGCTCGAAAAGAAGAGTTCCGTGTGTGGAGCAAATCAGAAGAAAATGTGTGTTTTTTGTAGACTTTGGACACTAGAAAACCAGCTAGACTGTGAACAGGACACTCAAAAAAATGCCAAAAAAATTCAAAACATTTTAAAAACAAAACTACGGTACTTACAGTCACCAAGCCCACGTCAACAAACATTTATTGACGTAGTTTTGGTGTGCTTTCAGTTTTCAGTACATGGTGCATCGAGTCGCTACATGAATAATTTTTGATATTTTCCTCCTTAATCCCTGAATTTTGATCCTTCTCACACCCCCACAAAATGCACTAATCTCATCTTTTATCACTTTATCCTGTGATATCGAGAAATGCGCCAGCAACGTTTTGCTGGCGCATTTCTGGTGTCTTCAATTTTTGACGAAATTTCGAAATTTTGGGTGTTTTTCTCATCAAAATTCAGCTTTTTTGACAGTTTTTTGAATTTTTTCACTTAAAAAATTTGCTGCAAAACGCAAAATTGGAGTTTTTGTAAAAATTTGTGGGCGGAGCCAAATTTTACTTTTTTTCCTAAGTTTTTGGAATTTTCTCGGAACTTTCCGAAATTTTTTTTTTAGTTAGTTATCAAAAAAATGTTGAAAAGTTTCAATGAAAAAAAGTTGATGAAGTTCGGGAAAAATGTCGTTTTTCGATGACAATTGGCTGCGTACCTCCGCCGTTGGCTGAGTACTCAATGTGGGGTTATTAGAAGTTTATTTTAAAGGGTTATGCTTTGGCTACTCAATGTAGGTACGCAGCCAATTTATATTTGTAGTTTTTATAGTTATAACGGATGTCAGTATGTAGAGTTACAACGGGAGTTAAGGTATGTATATGTGACATGGATTTTAACGTATATCTCAATAACGGTGAGGGGTATCAAAAAACGATCAAATACAAAAATACGCACCATGTTAAGGGTTACAACTTTTTAGTTGACCGTTTCCTGATATCTCATACCGTTACTGAGATATCTAGCAAAATACAAGCACTCCTTGCACTTGTACATAGGTACGCAGCCAATTTCCTTATTTTCTACTTCTCCCATCTCAATTTGTTTCCGTGAACCTCAAACTACACTGGCTACATCACATTGTCTTTCAGAATGGACTCTCACCGAGGCCACGCCCCCTTGTGTCGAACTACCGGATCTTCTTCGGTTGTCGGCAATCAGCGAGGACTCGGCACCCGTCTCAACCCGTATTATCAATCAATACCCGATCAGTCAATGGTCCAACAACAGATTCATGCACCATATGGACCACCTCCCGGACTTGGAGTCCCCGTGAATCAGGGATACGTGCCAGGTGGCCCTCCGCCACCTGGACTGGCACCCGCGCCACAGTTTAGCAATGATTTTGATTCGTGTTATAGGTGAGTGATGGAGGAAGGGGAAGATGTTGGATGTTGGGATTCAAAACAGAATGATGAGATGAAAAAAAAACCAATTTTATAAAATGTTGTTTCAACTTTAAAACAATTCTGAAACAGAAATGTTTTTTTGTTACTTAAAAATTTTCCTTCCATTAGTTGTCAAAAAATAAAATAAATATTTTCAATTTTTTAGACAAATTTAATTTTTTTAAATACGTTATACATTTTTCAATTTGAAAAAATAAAAAAGTTGATGAAATTTCATAGTTTTGCAAAATGCAAGAAACTCCACTCAATCATTGAATTACTAAATAAATTGTTTCACAATTTCTTGAAAAATTTGAAACAGAAAAAAACAATTATTCAAAAGTTTAATTTTTGCAATTGTCGAAAAAATGTAGCAATTTTTAGAATTGATTTTATTTTTTCAAATATTGAAATGTTTCCAAATACTGTTTCAAATTTTTCAAAAAAAAAAACCAAAATTTTTTTCCCAATTTTCAATCATTTCCCGTGTTTTGTGCAAATAAACAGATTCAAATTCGAATTCAATGTTTCCTTTCTCGCGTAAAAACTTCCTCCTCCTCCTCCTTCCTCTTCCCGTTTCCCTCCCTCATTACAACAAGTTAATGAAGAAATATGATAAAAACATGGAGGAAAAAGAAAACGGATACAGGAAACGGGCAAAAAACACGAAAAACGAGACGAAAATCGCACCTAACGTGCGTTTTTTCTCATTTTTTTTCCTTTTTCTAGCAATTTTTAGACTTCTGAGAAATTTACACTTATTTTAATAGTTTTTACTATTGAAAATGATTCATAGCAAAAATATTTTAAAGTTTTGAAAAAAACCAATTTTGAATTTTTTATACAACTTTCTTATATTATTTAATACAAAATATAGGAAACAATATTTTATCCGTTTCAAAATTTTTAAATATTTATCATCAGAAAAATTAATCTTGGTATTTGTTGCATAAGGTTTTTTTTTGAAAATCAGAGATCTTATCTTATCATTTTTAATGTGATAATGATTAATAACTGGAAGTTTTTCTATCCAAAAAAATGATGTAATGTTTTTTTTTTTTGCAGCTCCTGCGACGACATTTCGCACCCATCTTTGAGTCGGGAATCATCGGATCCTAGTAAAATTGATGGTCAGTTTAGTTTTGAAAAATCGATATTACAACAAAATAAAAAAGGACAGTTTGAAAAAAAACCATTATTAAAAATACATAGAAATTTCAAAAAATTGTCGAAAAATTGAAAAAATTAAAAAAAAAAAGTTGCAGATACTCTTTTTTTATTTTTTTTCAAAACTTTTTAGGTTTTTGAACTAGGGAAAAAATAATAATTTCAATTTTAAAATGTTTTCCTACAAGTGGTATTTTGGATAACTCAAAATAATTTTTAAAATTTACAAATGAAAAAAATTGTATGTTTTTTCCATTTCCAGATGGCCAACAAGCTCCAATGATTCGTTTTCCGACCCAAGAAACTGTGGAGTTTGCGACTAAATTGGGGTATACGGTAGATCAACTTAGTGTCGCTTTGAATACTATTGGAATGGATGCGAAGATGGTGAGTCGAGTAGGGTATCGGAATTTTGAGAAAAAAGTCTAGTTTAAAAAAAAAAAATTTAAATTTTTAAAAATAATGTTTCAACTATTTAATTTTTATAATCGAGTTCAAAAATTTGATGATTTTGTAGAAAACTTTGCAAATCTTAATGAACAAAAAAAATAAAATTTGAACATTTCAAATCAATTTTATTCAAATTTTGAAGAATGTGTGAAATTCAAAAAATTATTCTAAATAATTAAAAAAAAATGCGAAATTCAAATTCACCATTAATTTTCAATAAAATGTAAATATGCTATTAAAAAAAACAAAAAAAGGAACAGTTTCAATTTTTTTTAATTTGAAAAATTTCAATTTTGAGAACTCGATGCTTGTGCCGTCGCAGTTCCAAAATTTAAACGACATTTAAAAAAATCAATTTTTTGAAATTTGGAACCACGACGTTTCGCAACTTTTCATTTTGCAACTTTTGCAACTCAAAATTTGAAAAAAAAAACATTTTTGAGTTACGCAACGTTTAAGTTGCGAAACGTCGCTAATTTTCAAAATTCAATTTCCGCAATTTTTTCTTCCAGGACGACATTCTCTCGGAGCTAGTGAAGCAAGGTCTTCCTCCGAGTTCCTCATCAGCCGGAGACCATCCGTCCACCTCTTCCCCTTCTTCTTCTTCTTCTCATCTTCCTCCTCATCCTCCACCATCTTCCCAACCAATCCACCACCATCCTCGTGCCACGTCATCAATCTCCCTCCCAATTTCCACGTCTTCTGGAATCTCTGGTCCATGGTCAACTGCTCATTATATCGCCGATCCGAGTTTGAGAGCAGTGGTCGTCGATGGATCCAATGTTGCCATGTTGTGAGTTGCTATTAAAAAAATGACTAAA
The DNA here is from genome assembly GCA_900536345.3 of Caenorhabditis sp. 39 LS-2015. Lineage (NCBI taxonomy): Eukaryota > Metazoa > Nematoda > Chromadorea > Rhabditida > Rhabditidae > Caenorhabditis > Caenorhabditis waitukubuli. Next base: position 966 of record LR563074.1, on the reverse strand, counting down.
AAGGTGTCTGACGCAATCCTTGCCTAAGCCTTACCTAGTCCTTATCTAGATCTGGAGTAGACCCAAACCAGTCCTTATCTAACCCTTATCTAGAGCTTACTAAAGGACCTTTGCTAAGGCAGGTCTGATCTATGCCTTGCTTATAATGTTACAATTAGTCTTTACCTAGGCCTAGAACAAACCTAATCTGCCTTACAATTAGGCACGCCCTCTAGGTCTTGCCCAAGCCTTACTCAATCTTTACCTATGCCTTTCCTAGGTCTGACTTACACCTAGCCCTTATCTAATCCTTGTCTATTCCTGACCGACTGCTTTTCTCTTTTCCATCCTTCCCCTCCATCCATCCCCCAAAGATCAACCATCTCTCCTCACCGACCACCATTAGTTGCCAATGATCCATCCCCCCGTCTTTCCGGAAACACACTCTTTTTTTTCCGCGCCGCGCAAGATCCCGCTTGTTCTTGTTATTTTCGCCCTTCCTCTTTCCCTTTCTTCTCTCTCTGCCAACCTGCGTCTCCCGGTTCCGGATGCTCTCTCGCGGTCAGCACAAACATCAAAATGACCAATAGACTGCTTTCCGAGAGCGGCGCGGTGCGGCGCGACGCGGAAAGCGCCATTCCGCGCGGCAGCCGGACGCGACGAAACATAAACAGAGAGGAGAAGAAGGAGAACGGCAAGGCACTAAACGGGAATGGACAACAGCGGCAGTACCATGCTGCTGCTCCTCGTTTTCTTGACCATTTACCATGGGTTTTTTGGGATTTTTGAATATTTTTAGTGTTCTGAATGTGAATTGGAATTTTTCACTTGTTAAAACATTTAAATTCGACGAAAAAAAAGTTTTTTTGCAAAAAAATTGGAAAACGCTATTATGCGTTCCTGAGATCGTAAGAGTTGAGATTTCAAACGCGGCCGGGTCCCGCCACGATTTCCTTAGTTTTTAGTAAAACTACGGTGGATTCTACC